>JACCGJ010003209.1:0-75943 GCA_013407085.1 Atriophallophorus winterbourni
GAATACAGACGGAAACCAGGAGCACTAATTTTCATTTGGACAAATCATCCTTGCGGTAGTTTGTTTCACCTTTCCGATAACACACATCTGCGAGGTCACCAATCGAAACTTTACCAACAGCACAGCAGGTTGAACTGCCGCAAATATGCATTTTCCGTTCGCAATGTGCAACTGTGGAACAGTTTACCTACTCGTGTGGTACAATCTGGAACTGTTGAAGTTTTCAAAAAATCACTAGATATCCACATGGAAAAGTATGTTTTTTGTGTTTGACAATAATCTAACAATATTTTGATATTTTTACCATCCGACCCGATGTACATTTTTGTGGGTCTTGTTAAGCATAGCTTTTTACCTGCATATAATCTATGAATAAATCTATGAATAAACCGCTTCTGGTGTGTAAGTGCGGGGATGGGAGCAGCATTATACTTTCACTCTAATTGAATTGAATATCGGTCAACGAAGACCTGATGGAATTTAATTTTCTGTCGTGCTGCTTTCTTTCAGCGGAGTGGATTACACTTTGCTAATTGTTGGAAAATCGTTTAAAATGAATAAATAATACCATTCCCAGTAGTAACGTTTTTCAGTCACAATATGAGCAAATAATATGCAAGTTTCAAACACACGTTCAGGTTCCAACGTCCATGGTGTATTTTGTTGAATGCTTGCAGGTGTTTTATAAAGCCATCGCAATATTATGTTTGCACGACAGAAAAGATGTGCTACATGAATCTGTTAATCATCAACTGACGACTTGAACTATGAAAGCCTGACGCGGAGTGAAAAATTGACTGACAGGTGGATAATTTTTCGGTGAGAAAGCAAGGCTAGCTGATTTGAGTGGTTGTCATTCAGTGTATCGGGACAAATCGTATGTAACGAGAGGATGACGATACGCTGCAGGTTGATGAACAAAATGCCTATATACCGTGACATCCAAATGTCAACATGCTGGGAGATCGTGACTCTGATTCTGTGGTTAAATTATAATAGGATTAATTTATTGGTAGAGTTAAGGTTAGAGTGGATGGATTGCTATCAAACCCAGTAAAAGTAAAACGTGACGAGACTCAATGCTTAGTCTTAGGGTCTTTGCTCTTACTGGTCTATCGGGACGATATCACTGAAATAGTACGCAGCAAAATCATTTTTGCGTACGACATCAAAGTCGGAACTAGCGTACGCACAATATAATATTGCCAAAATCTTCAAAAACATACAAGGATTCAAGGATTTATGGTTAAAAAAGTTATTACTTCACAACACCACAGGGTTACTGTATGAATAAATACATGAAAATTACATTAGCAAAATAGCAATAGAGAACATCAAATTTAAGGCCCACGAATGATGTTCGTTTGCTAGTGCAAGTCCAATTTCGCTTTACAAATAGCCAGGCGAGGAGAGTCTGCTACATGGTGGGGTAGGGAAGTCCAAGGAAATATAGCTCGTTCATCGAAAAAATGACGCCGACAATCAATACGGGAACTTGGAACGTAAAGGGATGAGGTATATCCGCGTGTCACTTTTCCATCGCACACATCAAGCAAGTGCTTTAATGGATGTCCTTCGGTAGACACAATTCCATAGGTCAGAATAATATCGCGTCGTATCCTCCTTTGAGTAAAGTCGCATAGACTCAGAGGTCGCAATCGTTCGGTACACGGAACATTGCGAAGATTCATCAATGTCATTGTTGCTCTATGATAAATTATATCAACGAGAGCAATATATTTGCGCAGCCAAGCATCCCAGTCCTCTACCGCATACTCCATCGTAGGGCGAAGGTGGACATTTATTATTCTCAGTAACGTTACCATAGAGAATCTTCAAATATTCTTCGAAAGAAACCTAACAATCGGTTGGCCCGTCGATATGTACTGGCAGTGAACTGTACACTTCAGGTTTCCGCTAATCCACACTCTTTGTTTTTTTCTAACGAGCTTCATGCTATGTTTTCAGTTGCCAACCGGTATGTTCAATGAACATTATTGCTAAAAGATGTAGCATCTTACATTTCTGTATGTTGAATGACATGTCATTCATGGCCGCTCAATTCGACACGCTATCCAAATCCATTCGGTTTTTTTCTCATAATTCTCTGCAGAACTAATTGGCGTCCAAATTTTCATATAATCCGCGAACAAGACCATTTTGGACGATATGAGGGGGAGGGCAAATCGTTTATGTACCACAGAAAGTCGAGTGGGCATAGCACAGATCCTTGTGTGACTCCACTGGTGGTTTTGAACGTTTGGGATAGCACTCCTTTAAAATTAACTCGGGCGTCGCGATCTGACAGATAGTCGCGCAAACATGGGAGGAGTGGTTCACATATCCCTAAACGCATCAGTTTTGCAAATAGCAAATGATGATTGACTCTGTCAAAAGCTTTCAAAATGTCTAGGTAACAGACGTGGATGCAAGAACTTCTATCCAACTCCTTCGTCCAGTCGTCTTATTCTAAATGCAGTCACTTTCTTGCGTAACATACGGAGATGCTGCCAAGAGGTAGAAGTATTGTTCACTTTATGCTTTACCCACGCTGCTTGCTTCAGTGCTATCCACTTTTTTGTTCTGATGCGGACAACAAAAAGAAGTTAATGTACTCACATTTCCTGAAGATACTGTGAGTTCTCTTCTATCTTCAGTTTCAGAAAACCTACAAGTTTGTTCCATTGCGAGTCAGGCTTATCTTGTGCGTCTGAAAATGCGGAATCTGCGCGAGGGATTTACTCATGGCCAATTTATCTACCCGCCAAACCACCCCATTCGGAGCAAGAGATTGCTCAATACTGCAAACATAGTCAAAGACACACACTGAATGGTCACTAAGACCCAGCGTAGCATGAAATTCGATCGCTTCGATAGATTTTTCTTCCGATGGTAACATCAAATCCAAGACAGAGGATCGGTCAGAACCTCTCCTCCTGGTGCATTCGTGAACATGGTTGTTATACGGAACTGAATCTAGTACTTCTCTTAATCGGTATTCTAGCGTTTGTGGGGAGTGATCGTCCCCGAGATAAACGGTGGACAGATTGAAATCACCCATAATAATTGTCGTTGCTTATTGTGTGCGAGTCAAGCGCTGAATCACTTGGATCAACCTTTCGTTGTACGATTCCGTAGATGAATGAGCCCGGTGGACCACACTAATAATGCAAACTTCACCAGACATCAGCGTTAAAGAACACCAAATTGTATCCTCAAACGTGAATTCTGTGTTGTCTATTGATGGGCACTGGAGACGATTATGCTTATAAAGAGCAACACCACCACATCTTTCTCGGTCGTTCCTTATGCAATTCATATTCAGAATTGATATCTCCGTTTTAATCAATTGGGAAGAATACCATGTTACTGTAATGGTGATAATGTCAGGTGAGTAGCGAGAACTAAATCTCGGTTACTCATCGTCCACGGCTCGAGTCCAATTATCAAGAGTTAATAGAAGATTGGTGAGACAGGATTGGCTTGTCCAAAATCCGTGCGGTGCGTTGAACAGAAGCTTATTTTGTTTCATGTGTTTGATAAGTTCGTCTGCTACAAATCGTTCATGAACTTTAGAGACCGCTGGCAACAACCGGACTGATAAATGACATGATATATGTCATGCGATTTTAATGTACATCCATGGACGACATCGAATGAATGAGGCCAACAACAACGTTGGTGGACAGTAAAAATTGGGATCGACTTGGTTGACAGTTAGTTACTATCAAAGAACCTAACAATTGCCAGCTCCGGAAACCTAATGAATATACCTGGTAGAAATCTATATTTTATTATCTATACCATCCGGGACACTCCGCTGAGTTTCAGAAGTCGTTAAGATTGTTGTTGCTTTGCGATGCAGCATTACGAAAATGGCAAGAACCCTGTGAGTTATGGTGGCCATGACGCAATCAGATGTCGTACTATAGGATGCAGGGATTTATTCAAGAATGATGTACACGCACCACCAACCGTTGAATTTAAAAAAAACATTTCATAGCAGTATGATGTTACTCAAATCCCTCACACTTCAGCAACTTCATACTTCATACTTCATACTTTTAAACTCTTTCATGCTCCAACAACATCAGTTGTTTTGTGCTCTGATTAAACGTTTAGCCTCAAGTTTGTGCTTTGAATAAACGTGTAACTTGAGTACAAACTACTGGCCAAGATTACACTCCATTTCTTCTGGTATGCTCAAATCTGCTCATGCCCCAAAAACATCAGTTGTTTTCGTGCTCTGATTAAACGTTTAGCCTCAAGTTAAATTGTTGACCTACTTTACGCTCCATTTTTCTTGTTATGCAAATTTTAAGCTTTCCACGTACTTCAAGAATGTGAGTTGTTTTGTGCTCTGATTAAATGTGAAAGTACGGCTAGCATTTTCCGATAGTTTTCTCGCTTCACTTCATTATACATTTCAATAATTATAAATCTGTTCAATGCATCCAATTTCGTCATAACTGGATCGGTTTTGCGGATAAGCTACCAATTTTGAAAAATGCATTCATATATCGCGTCTCATATATGCTCAGGCAACTAGGTGTAGCTCTTAGCATGCATCTCTTATCCTGTGTGAAACGCCGGAAAACATTTCGTTGATTGAAAAACAGGTGAGTACTGCTAAGTTTTGCCTTAATCCCGTTTTAATGAAAATTTTGAAAATGAAAGTTTTCTTGGCTGATAAGATTGAACCATAAAATGTTGACAACATAGTGAATGAAGCACACATCTTCACAATATGGCGTACGTTTCTTGAGCAGAACTCACCAGTAACAGGCAATAGTTTGACAGGACAATAATTTCCAGTGTCAGATCGGCAGCCACCTTTTAAGCTAGGTTCAAACACGCAAAGTTCCAAACTTGGTTACCATCCCTCAAGTAGCAAGTAGCTAAACTGGCTGTAAAGCGGTTCACATAACTCGCAATGACAGAACCAGAGGCCATCGGGATTAATGGCACCGAATATGACAATATCTGGATTTAGCAAAATTACTCCCAAATTTTGGAACCCTGAATCGCCTAAATACTCACAACGTTTCAATAAACCTTTTGGTACGAAGAATTTGGTGCTATAAATCGCGAGAGCGTTTCCGGTTGCCATCACTTCGCGTGCTTAGGTAAATACCTTCTATCCTCGTCCTGAAAGCGTGCTTCGGAAGCAGAGCAAAGAAAATACCAAACAGCGTGGGAGCAAGAAAACACCCTTGTTGACGCCGCGGCAAATCTCAAAAGCTTCTGAACTGCAACCGTTAAAATGGACTGAGCCTTTCATGCCTGAGTGGAATGAAATAACGAGTTTGAGCAGCCTTGGGGGGCAGCCTATCATATCAAGCATTTTGAAAAGATCCTCCCTGCTGACGTAGTCGAATGCCTTAGTTAAATCAATGAAGCCAGCGTATAATTGCTTACGCTGTTCCCGACACTTTTCTTGAAGTTGTCTCTGAGAGAAGATCATGTCAACGGTTGATCTTCCCTTGCGGAACCCACATTGAGATTCGGAGTAAATTCTATCAGCTAAAACTTGCAGCCGGATCTGTAAGACTTTAGCAAACAATTTGCCTACAACATTCAGAAGGGAGATTCCTCTGTAATTGTTGCAGTCGCCTCTATCTCCTTTATTCTTGAATAGTGTGATGATCTTTGTGTCTCGCATCTCTTGTGGGACACACTCCTCCTGCCAGCACTGAAGAAGCAAATGGTGAAGCGGTTGTAATAATGCTGCTCTACCGCATTTGATGATCTCAGATGGAATATCGTCGTCACCAGGGGCCTTCCCATTCGATAAGCTGTCGATTGCTATATTGAGCTCATCAAGAGTCGGGGGAGTATCTAGATATTCAATAGTCGGCAACCGCTCGACATTTTCAAATACATGTGGTAAAACCGTACTGTCCCTAGAGTAGAGAGAGGAGAAGTGCTCTACCCATCTTTCCATCTGCTGAGTTTTCTCCACAATCGGGTGACCAGATGCAGACTTAATGGGTGCTGTTTCAAGTTTGTTTGAATCAATGGCTCTCTTGATCTCATCGTTCATGCCGTGAAAATTTCCAGTATCCGCAGCTTTTTGGAAACTAAGGCTAATTTCTGTCCAGTAGTCATTTGCACATCGCCTTTCAGTCTGTTGAACCTTATTTTAGCTGCTGCTAAAAGTCGTAAGTTTTCATCTGTTGGCATACCTTTGAACCTCAACAATGCTGACCGTTTCTCATCCAACACAGCAGTCATCTCAGAAGCTTTTGCTTCGAAACAGTCGTCGTTCGAGCTTTCTTCGGACCGAAAGTAGAAAGTGCGACTCGGCATATGCAGCTTTTTATCGATTCTCAGTTTTCGGAAGCAGATTCGAGTATGGTTCTCTTGTTGAACTCTGCTGTGAAGGCTTCTGCGAATTGCGAATTTAGATTAGGTTCGCACGTCTATCCTAGGTTTAGCAGACTATTTGGTGAAGTAAAATCTCGTGCAGGAAGCTTGAGTTTTGCTCAGAACAGTGAATGATCAGAGTCGCAGTCTGCGCTTTGCTATGATCTGGTAAGGAGCACGCTTCCTATATTAGTGCGCTTAATAAGGATAAAATCAAGCTGATGCCAATGCTTAGAGCGAGGATGTTTCCAAGAGACTTTATGCTGCAGTTTTGTTTGAAAGAAAGTGTTACTGACAAATAGACTGAACTGTGTGCACATTTCTAAAAGGCGTTGTCAATTTTCATTGGTTTTACCTACACCGAACCCCCAGTACAGTTTTGCCAAGACTCGTAATCTGCACCAACTCTGGCATTGAAATCACTCAATACCACTACCGAGTTTCTTTGTGGCACGTTTTTGAGGACAGTTGCGTAGTTAAATACAGTCTGGTTGTCGGTTGATTCCTAATCTACATGCACCCAATGAGGATAGCAGACCATGGCGAGACGGCACATTGTTGACTAGGGGCTGCCCAGCTTGAAGCGGGCGGTGAGCACTCCCTGCATTCGATTGAACAAAGTAGTTGTTGTTGTTGGCCTCCTTCGGTCGATTTCGACCATGGATGTACATCACAATCGCGTTAATGTTCAAGTTCTGCAGATTTTGGAATGACTAAACAGTCCGATTCGGGAGGAACAATCTCTCCCGCAGCGCTGGCAACGAAAGTCAGAACTCGGTTGTATTGCATCAGTTGCAAGCCGGCGGCGTGATCTGCGTTCTTTAGCCAAGAGCTGTATCTGCTCCTCCCCAGCTTGCAGACAACGCTTCACACAATGCTCCAAAGTGAGCGGTTTAAAGCAAGTTCCTCATAACCCGCCGGGTCAATGCCAAGAGCTTTCATATCTCTTTTGCAAACGTCTTTGTACCACAATTGCGGTCTGCCTAATGGTCGACTTCCTAGTTGCAACTCACCATAGAGTAGATTTTTCGGAATACGACCATTTTCTATTCTGTAGACATGACCAAGCCAGCGCAGGCGGCGCTGTCGTAATAGAGAGAACATGCTCTGTTGACCAGCTTTTGAAAGCACTTCAGCGTTAGTCAATCTGTCCATCCACGATATGTTCAAGATACGACGGATGCTTCGTAGATGGAAAGCATTTAGCTTCCGTTCGTGTCTTGCGTGGGTGGTCCAGGTTTCACTGCCGTACAGCAAAGCATTTAGTACGCACGCGCTTTATACCATCATCTTTGTCTTTACAGTCAGCTTGCGGTTACCCCAAACACGAGTGTTCAAACGGGACAGAATGACAGCCGGTCTGCTAATTCGGCTAATCAATCTCCGTGTTTAGCGAGAGGTTATCTGCAATGGTTGAACCAAGGTATGTGAACTGATGTACTGATTCAAGCTGACAGTTTCCAACAGTTATGATGGGAGGCAATACAGTCCCTTGACAAAGGACTTTCGTCTTGCTCATGCTGATTATTAGTCCAAAGTCTTTGCATGCCGATGAAAAACAGTCCATTAGAAACTGGAGGTGCTCTTGGGAGTGAGGAAGATGCAACATGTTACAATTACGTTTGTTGAAAGGCATCTGATTTATTTGAGACCAGAGATACTGAGCATCTAACGGCTCTTCCAGCATTGAACAATATTCAGTGGATCAGATTTTCTTCAGTATTTTCACGGCATCAGCAAAACGTACCATCTCGCATGGTAATACCTGAGAACCTTCATGTATAACAAGATAATTATAGGCCAGGGCACTGAAATTTGATGGAGGCCGCTGGTGACATTGATGGTTTTTGACATACAGCCCTCAATGCAGTCTCGCACATGCTGTTATGTGAGATAATCTCACAACAGTCACCAAAACCATGCTAATGAAAAGTGTATACACTAATTGAGGAAATGTTTGTGAGAGTGCAGATTACGAGTCTTGGCCAAATTGTCTAGGAAGTTTTACAGTTGGTAGAATAAATGAAATAAGAAAACGACTTTTGAAAGAATGCACATAGTTCAAATTCCCCGTCTCTAACATAAATTTCTGGGAAAGCCACTACATAAAGTCTCGTGGAAACATCCTCGTTTCGTAACATTTATCGTCCACGTTTAGCTTATTTCGTGGCACCGTGTCTAGGATAATTTAAACAATTATGCAAATAACTTGTTACTCATGAGTAAACGTAAGTATGAAATATTAAATTCCTGAAATTTATAAAACGTTATGAGTGCAAAATGTTCTGACAGCTTGAGAAATGGTAACAATAATCAAATCATTAGGAACACTTTTCGCTGTTAACCTTGTAAACATCGGAGAATAGTTTATCAATCAGAGAGATAGCGAGGGGACACATTTTGATGATCTATTGAACAAACAACTTTGTGCATTTCTTTTTAAATGTAACTCACCGAAATTGAGAAACAATGTTTGATTACGTAAGAAAAACATGTAAGCGGTTCTTTGTGTTGGGTGAATATGAAAAGCGTATAATGTTACAGGCTAGAAAACTCAGCAATAGAGGAAAACTCATCCATTTTCATACTTCTTTAACAAAAGAAGTGTTGAGTGAAGTACATTATGAAAATATCAAAGTATCTGGGTATGTAGAAAGCAGAAAAAATAGTCTGCTGGCGCCTTCAACCATGCATGCTACACACTCGGCCAACTCTGGCGAATTTTAGTACGATTCCCACCTTAATGTATTCTGAAGATACTCTGCACATTCAGACACTCAGTCGTGACTATACCGCGCAAGCTGGGACACCATGGTTGAATTAAAACATATCTCCACTCGATAGGCAACCAAAATGTTTACCGGATTGCATAAACCGACTTGACTTACTCCGACTGCGTAATCTCGAGCGTACGTGCATACAAGGTGTTGGCCTATTCCTGATATACCGAATAATCCATAGGACCTCTCCGACACCTATTCAAATTTAGTTCCATCACCCGACGCGCAATCACAATCTGACACTTCACTTAACACATTCTTCATTAAGTTGCCGCCAAAACGTCTAATTCAATTTTAATGGTCTACAAAGCATATAGCTACAAAAAACCACAGAATAATATGAGCATTCTCCCCTTTCGATAATGGATAACACGACGACAGACCATATTCAAGATAATGATTGATATGCTAGCTATAGATTATCTTAAATTTATCACGAGTAAACACTGAAAAAGATTGTCAAATTGGCCAAAACTTTCGATCATAGGCAAGTGTTTTCGGAATTAATCCGGATTGGACTTCAATGAGTCTGACACGTGTTGCTGTGGTTGTTGGCCATTACTTCGCGTGCGTAGGCTTATGCCTTTTGTTCTCGCTCAGAAAGTATGCTTCAGAAGCAGAGCAACGAAAATACCGGAAAGCGTGGGAGCATGAACATACTCTTGTTTGACTCATCGGCGAATTTCAATGGCATTTGAACCGGAACCGTTAAAATGGGCTGAGTCTTTCGTGCCTGAGTGGAACTTAATAACGCGTTTTGGCATTCTTTGGGGGGCAGCCTATCAGATCAAGCATTTTGAAAAGACCCTGCCTTCTGACGTAGTCGAATGTCTTCCTTAAATAAATCGAAACAGGGTATAATGGCACAAGCTGTTTCCGACACTTTTCTTGAAGTTGTTTAACGTAGAATATCGTGTTAACGGTAGTTCTTCCCCTGTGGAAGACACAATGACATTCGAAGTGAAGTTTATCAGCTAAAATTTATAGTCTGATCTGTAATACTTTAAGAAACAATTTTCCTACGACATTCAGAAGGGAGATTTCACTGTAATTGTTGAAGTCGCCTCTATCACCCTCATTCTTTCATAACATACTGAACCTAGTGTCTCGCAATGATCCTGCCAGCACTGAAGAAAACGGTGAAATGTGATAGCATTTAAAGAGCTCAGGTGGAATTCCGTCGTCACCAGGGTCCTTCTCATTCTCTAAGCGGTCGATTGCCATATTGAGCTCTTGAATATTAGGGGGACTATCTAGATGTTCAAAAGTCGGCAACCGTCCCGTCGCTAGAGTAGAGAGAGGAGAAGCGCTCTGTTCATCTTTCGATCTGCTGAGTTTTCTCGAAAATCAGGTTACCAGATACAGACTTAATGGAATCCGTTTTAAGTGTGTTTGGACCAACGGCAATCTTGATCCCATCATACATTCCGTGAAAATTTCCAGTATCCGCAGCTTTTGGGATGCTAAGGCTAATATCACGCAACGTCTAATCGCAGAGCGCTTCGTATGGCTAGGAATCATCATGGAAGTGCAGGAGATGGCCAGAGCCTGGCTTTCTCCTCAAAAAGCCGAAGTCCAACGCCACATACGGAGCCCAATTGGAACATAGGACCACAACGGCACGCGTTTCAGCCATGTTCATATCGACATCGTCAGACCACTGCCAAACTCAAAAGTCCAGCGATCTCCTTGGAGTGCTTGCTTAACATGGTATGCTGTCAAGTTGAGTGCGAAGAAAACCTTTCTTATGTTTGGCAGTGCAAGCTGCAAGGAAGCTGTCGTGCTGATGTCGCTCTACTCGTTCACGAACCTTGATTGAACACTTTATAGTTGAGCTGTTGACATCTGATTCCAGTTTGTCTGTGCTTAATCTTCCATAAAACCCGTAACTATTTAAACCTCACCTTACCATACCTTTTAGGACGACTACCGCCAGCCTCAAGATGGGCAGCCCGCAGTCAATGAGGTGCCGTCTCGCCATGGTCTGCTATCCTCATTTGGTGCATGGGGATTAGGAATCAACCGAAAGCAGACTGTATTTTTCCGCACCAGCGAATTGAAATACTGAACAACAAATGTCAGTTCTGAAACTATGAACCTGGAAAGTCCGTTCCGTTTCCAGGATTTTATCACGACGTCTCGAATATCAGAGGCGTAAGAAAGTCAGTCGTGATGAACAATGAGCTAAATAGGCTGAATGTCGACGCGGCTGCCCTGCAAGAGACGCGATTACCAGATACTGGTAAACTAACAGAAAGAGATGACACTTTTTTTGGAAAGATAGAGGTTCCAATGAGCCTAGACTGCATGGAGTTGGTTTTGCTGTGCGGAACGACATATCAAAAGCAACAGAATCAAGCAGCAGCAAGAGCAAACGGATTTGGACTTCAAATCTGAGGTGCATTACTGGTACCATTACGATGGTCAACGTTTATGCACTGACGCTCTCTGCGACAACTGCTGAAAAAGACGCTTTTCTATGATAAGTTCGCAACTGTCCTCAAAAACGTGCCACAGAAAAACTGTGTAGTAGTATTGGGTGATTTCAATGCCAGAGTTGGTGCAGATTACGAGTCTTGGCAGAACTGTCTCGGAAGGTTCAGTGTAGGTAAAACAAATGAAAATGGACTACGCCTTTTAGAATTATGTACACAGTTCAGTCTTCGTGTCAGCCTTCTTTCAAACAAAACCACAACACAAGGTCTCTTTGAAACATCCTCGCTCTAAGCATTGGCATCAGCTTGATCTTATTCTTGTTAGGCGCACTAATATAGGAAGCGTACTTCTCACCAGATCATACCAAAGCGCAGACTGTGACACTGATCATTCGCTGGTCTGTGCAAAACGAGATTTCACCGCACCGAATTGTCAGATAAGCCTAGGATAGATGTCACTCGCATGTGCGAACCTAATATAACTGCGCGATTCGCAAAAGCCTTCACACCCGAGTTCAACAAGACAACCCCACTGGAATCTGCTTCAGAAAACTGGGAATCGATAAAAAAGCTGAATATGCCGAGTCGCACTTTCCACTTTCGGTCCGAGCGACTGGTTCGAAGCAAAAGCTTGTGAGATGACTGCTGTGTTGAATGAGAAACGCTCAGCATTCTTGAGGTTCAAATGTATGCCAAAATATGAAAACTTACGACTTCTAAGAGCAGCTATAAATAAGGTTCAACAGACTGCAAGGCGTGTGCAAACGACTTTGTTGGCCTCCTTGGGTTGATGTCGACCAAGGATGTACATCAAAATTGAATGAACTTTCATGTTTAACAGCTTTTTGAATGACTAAACAGTCCGATTTGGGAGGAACAATCTCTCCTACAGCGCTTGCAACGATGATCAGAACTCTGTTGTGATCTGCGTTGAGCAGCCAAAATCTGTACATTCTCCTCCCCAGCTTGCAGACGACGCTTTACACAATGCCTCCAAAGTGAGCGGTCAAGAGCAAGTTCTTCCCAGCTCGCGGGGTCAATGCCAATAGCTTCCAAACGTCTTTGTACCGCAAGTGCGGTCTGCCCAATGGTCGACTTCCTAATTTCAACTCACCATAGAGTAGATCTTTCGGAATTCGACCATTTTCCATTCTGCATACATTGACCGGACGTTCCAGATTCCCAGTTTCATAACTGACATTTGTTGTTTAGTATTTCGATTCGCTGGTGCGGAAAAATACAGTCTGTTTGTCGGTTGTGTCCTTATCCCCATGAACCCAATGAGGATAGCAGATAGTGGCGAGACGGCATCTTATTGACTTGGGGGCTGCCCAGCTTAAGGCGGGCGGTAGCCGTCCAATGAAACCTAAAATTCTCTCATACCGTCGAAAGCAGCCCCAGGCGCTAAGCTCTACGCCAGTTGAGCCATAGCTTTTAACCGGTTGCTGCTAATTCTCGTGTTATTTTCCGTAGAAGCGGAATGTAGTGTCCTCTCTATTGGTGCGTTTTGATGTACGCCAGTGCAGTTCAGTATTGAGTACTAGCTATTTCCCATGCAGCAAGTGCTCTCTCTCCACGCACCACTGGAACCAAAGAAACAGCTAGGCTGATACGTTTGGACTACGATGACGCACTCAACTCGACATAAAAGCTTCCCGCACATAGACCAGCCGCTACTAATAAAAGTGACCTTGCGAAATATATCTGACATGAAAGAAGTCGTCGTCAAGGCGTATCTACTCAGTTCTTGTCCCGGTTTGACCTGCCGAGTTCAAGCCCACAGACCCTGGTGGAGAAGGAAAAGGTCGATCCACTTGTCAATACAAGTCTACTTCACGTAGTTTATCATTCCTCGGTGTCCCAGAAAATGTTGATGCAGTATAAGCTTCGACATCTGAGTAACACAATTTGAAGCAATGGTTATACATTGCCGATGCCACTGGATCTCGTTATTCAATTGTTGTTGACATAGTTTAGAATACCTAGATTCTCCAACTAAAAGGCGATGGGCCAAGTATTCTAAAGACCGACATGGCTATCGCTATCAATAAGAACTGGAAATCGTACCGCGCAAAACTCCCACTCGATGTAAGACTAAGCGTGTCCGAGCGTGTTCCCTCACTAGAACCTAGTGAACCATCGCAGTCGCAATTGGATTGCAATCTTGTCACTGACAGTCAAAATGTTACTCAAAAACGAAAAAGGTCCGACTTATCGCCGGTCGGACCGATTGCTACATTACACGATCCTAATTTGTGTAATATAAATACGATCAAGTGCATATATACGAATGCTCAGTGTTTACCCAACAAATTAGCTGAACTATGCGAGTTTTGAGACAGACTTTCACTCGATTTGGTTGCAGTTACAGAGACTTTGTTCCATACCAACATTACTAATGCTGAGCTCTCAATTCCGAACATGTCACTACTTCGTCACAATAGCCTAAGGATAGCGGTTGAATTGCAATCTACTTTTATGAAAGTTCTGCGCAGGGTAACGTAATAGATCATTATGACATCAGCATTCCTGTACGATTTCGTGTTAAGTAAACCTAGTCAATTGAGATGATTGTACGTTCGGTATCATTTACCGCTCACCATCATCCGAAAGCTCATTCAATGAGAAACTAATCGAATCCCTGTTGTTGTGTTGTTGTTGGCTGGTTTTGTTTGAAAGAGAGTGTTACTGACACAAAGACTGAACTGTGTGCATAATTCTAAAAGGCGTTGTCCATTTTCATTGGTTTTACCTACACCGAACCTTCCAAGACAGTTTTGCCAAGACTCGTAATTTGCACCAACTCTGGCATTGAAATCACCCAATACCACTACACAGTTTCTTTGTGGCACGATTTTCAGGACTGTTGCGAGGTTGTGATAAAAAGCGTCTTTTTCAGCAGGCGTCGCAGAGAGCGTCGGCGCATAAACGCTTACCAACCTAATGGTATCAGTAATGCACCTCAGATTTAGAGTCCAAATTCGTTCGCTCCCGCTGCTGCTCGGTTCTTTTGCTTTTAGAATGTCGTTTCGAACGGCAAACCCAGCTCCATGCAGTCTAGGCTCATTGGAACCCCTTCCTTTCCAAACAAATGTGTAATCTCTTTCTGTTAGTTTAGCAGTGTCTGGTAATCGCGTCTCTTGCAGGGCAGCTACGTCGACATTCAGTCTCTTTAACTCATTGTTAATCACAGCAGATTTTTTTACGCCTCTGATATTCGAGACTATCAACTGATTGATAGATAATCGAACGACGTCGCAGATCAGGTAAATTGTCTCACGATGCATTTGTAAACATTGTTCCACACTTGTCATGTAGTGACAGATTTTGATTATTTTGCAGCGTAACATAAATTGCTTGACGCCGAAATTGTAAAATTGTTTAATTTCCAGAAACCAGTCGATGTGCAGATTACCTCTGAATGAAGGTTTTGACATTCGCGCTACCGGTTAATCGATATCAGCATTAGGGTGCTGTTCTTTAGTTTGATTGAGTTATTTAATAGAATATATTTCTCCATGTATAAATTTACCCTGAATACCATTCACGAAACCAAAATCATGGAATACTTTCCCCAGCCTTGGGTGAACCCATAACTAATATCTCAGTTGCGCTAACTGCACAAATATCAATGGAGTTCAATTAGAAATCAGCCTACAACCAAAAGGAAGCAGTATTCTTCATGCATAAGTGTCATTAGCATTTTGAATGTCATTCTGATTCAGAATTTGTCTACCACATTTTTGTAATGTTTGTGGTACTGTCGCATTCCTTCTGAATTTCTGACCAAAAATGTGTTAGCAACAGTAGTCGTTATACATCCCCGTCCAAATTATTTGAAAAATAAAGCAAGGGTCCGTTCTGACTGCAATCTTGTATATCTGCCAGGTATAACCAGGAAAGATTAACTTTCCCCCCTTTATGACCACTGGTGTCGAATTATTCTGTGATCAACTTGCAGCATGGTGTTTTCCAGAATCATAGTTTTATAAAAATTTGAACATTGAATAATTTATCTCAGTAGTCGAGATTTACACTAGACAGATCGTGCACGAATCCATCTCTGATAAGCACATAATCGTTAAGAAATCTTTCAGATGGAAACCACCGCCATAAACGAGCTCCGTGGACTTCGAAAATACCTTCGTCACCGTCAACATTTACACCCTTTAGTAATTGATTCGACGCTAAAGAATATCTGAAAAACAGTACATATCCAGCAGAATAACTCAGATTATTCACAATTGGAAGCTTATCACACCCATCCTAATAAAGACCGAATTGAGACCAGGATATACATTATTGCCAAGGATTTTTATTATCGTTTTGGATAGTGACATTGGGACTCAATTATTTCGTACGAAACAACTGGAATAGTGGGCAGTATGTACCAAGTAACACACACGAGATAAACTTACCGAACTTGCAAAAAAAGCAAAAATGCTGATCTGCAAATCAAAATCAAGAGAACGGAGATGATATGAATGAAGTGCGTGTCGAAGCAACCGTTGCAATTATCGTTAATCGTACCCATTTGAATCTGGATGATTGCAAATAATGAAGCATGATTAACCCAGATAACACAAAGAGATTGTAGATATTAAGCTCGGGTATTACGCGCTACCTCCCTATAGAAACCCGAATTGAAATGCTCTACACTGAAGTGTTTTAATGTGAAAACGATAGACAGAATAAACAAAAATGCTAATTTTCCAGCATTTTGTCACACACATACCACGACCGGTTTCGTGCTGTTTGCACTCATCAGGCAGGGACAGTAGGATCATGATCCGCATGCGCTTGAAACAGTGGAGGAATGGTAAACATGTTGCGCTTGTATGCCATTGTTAGGTAAGGTTGGTACGAGCAACCTGTTCAATCTCATGAGCCCACACTCATGTAGACTGTGTTTGAACCCATCACCATGAAAAAACACAGTCTACATAAGTGTGGGCTCTTTTGATTGAACACGTTGGTTGTACCAACTTTACTCGATAGCCAGAAGGAATTTGTCAAATTTCTCGTGATAAATCGGAGTTCGTATATGAGTGAGAATTTTTGCGCGAGATGGAATAGATATCAACTGCATTTGTGCGATGTGCTTCCCTGCTTCACTGAGAGTACTGAACATTGACAGAAAAGCAAATTTTGCCGTTTACCATTAGAAGAAGAAGATGGTGGTTATTATGAAGGTGGTAGTGATGATGATGATGATGATGATGATGATGATGATGATGATGATGATGATGATGATGATGATGGTGATGATGATGATGATGATGATGATTATGATGATGCTGATGATGATGAGAAATGAAATTGCTTTGGTTCGCGTTCCAAAACTATTGCTCGTAATATCTCCACCAAAACGGTGGATTCAAGGTTTACAGAGCCAAAGATACTTGTGTAAACTGTTGGCGGTTATTCGCGGGGTGGAATTACCCACTTTAACGTTGTTAATACAACGGTAACGGAAATAATGTAAACAGGTTAGCCAGGAAAACACAATATACACCACAATCTCTTGCATAACCTGCATTAGGAGTTGGCAGAACTGACGTCCGACCTGTTCGATATAATGATTGAGCAGAGCTTTGTGTCCAAAATTTGGAAAACTGTCCTGATTAGTCAAATCTACAAGAGCAGGAAAAGGATTGAGCCATTAAATTATCGTCCGATATCTGTATTACCAATGCTATCAAAAGTAACCCTTCATCATAGTTGCTCCTTCGCAGAATCGCTGTAGCACAGTGTGGATTCAGAAAACATGATCTTGCCTGGCAAATTTGCTGTTAGAAAAGAATCCTGAGCTGAGCTTCTGGATGCTGTCAACTCAGTGTGACGTAAAAATATGGATTTCTCAAAATCAATTAATCGTATTAATCACGAACTGCTATTGTCGAAACTTCTTACATATGAATTAGATGATAAACTCCACAAATGGATAAAAGAATGGATAATACACCTTGTGATGTACGTGGGAGTCAAAACTGAGCTATTCCAGACAATTCTAATTGCCTGCGCTATCACACAAGTATCAGTCCTCGGACCACACTTCTTTCTTTTATATAAACGACTTAAACACTAGATTACAGTCCTCAGTGCTTATTTTCGTAGATGACGCAGAAATTTGGCGAAAGATTAATTCCACCACCCTCTACGGAACCTAGAAGTGATTTATTCCTGATTCCAAGTGAACAGAAGGCCACACAATACCACGAAATGCAGCTTATTATCGTTCAGTCGCATGCTGAACAAGGAATATTATATGGGTCAGATTGTTAGTTCACCCGCCTTCTTTGAAACGGATTTGTGCGTTTTTTATTCAGTCTGACTTAGGAAACTCTAGGCAATGTCGACACGCTGCCAGCAAAGCTGAAAGCAGGTAAATAATTTCTGACGTGACGTGCTGTGCGGACGCAAAAATTTGTGCCTTCATACGTTTGAATTTATTTGCTCACTCGTTTGCCTGAGCTGGACGGTTTGTAGATCACTAAACACGTCTCGACTTGTTCGCTCGGAATATACACATTTCAACTTCGAGGAAGGAGAATCCTTGAAAATCCATTTTTCCAAGTTATAACCCATCTTTATCTACGCGTGCAATATCCCTGGGGATTGTGAATATCGTTAATGTTCGAATACTTTTGAGATGTTAACATCATTTCAAATCGACTGGTAGTTTTTTTCAAATCTGTCTGATCAAAACTCTTATTTAAACACTTTCGCTTTTTACAGCTTGCGTCGCGTCAGTCCGATCCTACGCATTCACTTCACCGATAGTTATCAATCGATAAACAATTGCATCGCCAAGTGACCTGACTCATCACTCACTGGATTGCAACAATGGCAAGAAGGATGACCTCGATGCCCAGACAAAGAAGACAGCACGTGATGCGTGTCAAATGTGCACGTAGTTAAATGTTTTGGCTGCTTGGGTAAAGTACATACCAACTGTGATCAAGGAATAATGCAGCAAAGTTGTACCGTTTATTAACAACGTAGATGTCAAAGGCGTTTTCTCAAGAATCGAACCAGCAGGTTTAAACAGTTAGTTGTCAATAAAATAAATTCAATCTACATCTTACACCATTTAACCATGTGAAATTTTGAAATGCAGATGCTTGGAAAATCTTTACAGTTTTCGCTTCTAATCTCGATGAGTATATCAGGAATCAAGCGGTATGTGACTGCTCCTATTGACTTTTGGAAGATTCTATATTCCCAGTTAATATACCTAGTCATTTTAGGGCTATTGTTAAGCTTACTGCTTTTTCTACCATAAAACGTTATGATTTCTGAACTTTGGTAACCACAAAAGAGTCCTAGGTTATTTGACACCAATATAATCTGCAAATCGATTTCAACATACGTCCGCCCTCATATCATGGTATGCTATACCGACACGGGATGCTTGATTAAAAAAGATATTCAGCTATGAGAAACTCCACACCGCAGAGTGACAAAGCACATCCTTTGACTTCCTTATAATCCATAAGAAATTACATTCAGCCGATTACAGACGTCAAAGAGGAGTAATGATCTTCATCTGGGCAATGCTTAGCCATGCATCCATTTGTAACATGTTTCCCACAACACGCCTGCGTGATCGTCCGTCTAATCTATAGAAACAGCATAACATGTTGAACTGCCGCAAATACGCATTTTATGTTCGCAATTTGCGATTTGGGGAACAGTTTATTTACTCACGTGGTACAATCTGAAACCATTGACATTTTTATTAAATCAATAGATGCTTATATGGAAAAGTATGATTTCACGTTTGACAGATATCTTTAGTAATGATGTTGATAGTTTTATTACCAACCGACCAGATGTAAATTTTCGTGTGCTTTATAAATCGTCGCATATCGTCTATTAATAAATCTGTGGATGACTATGAGTATATGCTCCTCTGCGGCTTAGATCCTTTATACCTACGAAACATCAGTTGTATTTTGAACATATCTTGGATGGACAGCGTGACTAATGCTGAAGTGCTTTCAAAAGCTGGTCTACAGAGCATGTTCACCCTATTACGAGAGAGCCGCCTGCGATGGCTTGGTCATGTGTACAGAATAGAAAATGGTCGTATTCTGAAAGATCTACTTTATGTTGAGCTGCAGTTACGAAGTCGACCATTGGGCAGACCGCACTTGCGGTACAAAGACGTTTGCAAAGGAGATATGCAAGCTTTTGGTATTGACCCCGCGAGTTGGGAAGAACTTGCTCTTGACCGCTAACTTTGGAGGCATTGTGTAAAGCGTCGTCTGCAAGCCGGGGAGGAGCATATACAGCTCTTGGCTGCTGAACGCAGATCACACCACCGGCGTGCAACTGACACCCTACAACCGAGTTCTGACCATCTTTGCAAGCGCTGCGGGAGAGATTGTTCCTCCCGAATCAGAATGTTTAGTCCTTCAAAAATCTGTAGAACATGAAAATTCATGCGACTGTGATGTATATGCATGGTCAACATCGGCCGAAGGAGGCCGACAACAACAACTGGTTAGATCTCAAAGCACCTCCGACAACCGAAACTAGTCTTCCTTTTTGCATGCTTTACTCTAACAAATCCAGTGTACCTGCTCTCAATGATAACAGAGGAGTTGAAGACAGAAATAAACGCCTCGAAATCAGTTGTTTCTTGGTAGATGGACCTCGTTGACTATTATTGGCAATCTATCTAGGACATAAATACGCTGATATCACCCACCACCCGCTAATATGCAGATTATACTATTACGGCAAAGGATTCAGAAATAAACTTCAAAGAAATCTTCGTGTTAACGTTCCGGATACTTGGCGCATGGGTCAATTAAGTGATGCTTTTTTGTTAGACTTCAGTGCATATAGGCTAATAAATTGTACTAGAATAAATGCAAATTAGTTTTAAGATAGCACGTCTTCACGGTTTTCAATAATTGCATCTAATGGAAATTATAATCTAACCTACTCTCAGCTCTCTGTTACAAAATTTTCGCTTCATTGGACACTGAACCAACCCTAAATGTTCTACGTCCCAGGCGTATATTTTGCATATAGGCTCCTTTGTATTGGACCTCAAATGGATCTGTTCAGCCTGGGTTCGCTATTTCTCAAATAAACTCAAGCAAAGCAACACTCAAAACAATGACACCAGACTCTATCTGAAGGGACATCCATTCAATATTTCTATTATTTCCCCATGTTTGCAGCTACATTATTCTCCAACCAAATCTAAATAGCTTCGTTACGTGACTGATACAGTAACGCGAAATAGCATATAGCCTGTGAACGGCGATTTGATTGTACCTACAGGTTCAGTAGATTCTGCAACAAACGATTCTGCTTCCGACGGTGATCGCTTAGTTGATTCTGCAACGAAAAACAAGTTTTGCTCTTAGCGCCAAATGTCAAGAACCTGTGAAACACTTGAGATCATGCTACTCTAATTATTGTAGACCGACGAGTTAACTTATTAGATTCTAATCCGAGCAATCTAGATTACTATAGTATTGAATTTCAGGTCCAATCTTGCTGCTGAAACAGTGAATGTATCAGGTAATAATCATACAATCGACTGCAAAATCTTCCGAGTTCAACTGCTGAACACTAAGATT
The DNA here is from genome assembly GCA_013407085.1 of Atriophallophorus winterbourni. Lineage (NCBI taxonomy): Eukaryota > Metazoa > Platyhelminthes > Trematoda > Plagiorchiida > Microphallidae > Atriophallophorus > Atriophallophorus winterbourni. The sequence continues at coordinate 21,184 of JACCGJ010003209.1, forward strand.
AAAATAGTAGGGAAGTCCTCAACTTACCGTCATTGGAAAAACCTAAATAATGAAACAAGCCAATTGCTGTGATTTAGAGAGCTGTTGACACGTTTGAGCAACAATTGCATAGAGTGAAAATTGATACTTAGTCTGCGGCCTTGAGGCACCTGGACGACATTTCTCACAATCAGCGAAACTGTATTCATTGAACCCCCATTCACCGCACTGCTTCTAATAAACTACCCTTTGGAAAGAGCTGCTTGTGAGGATAGTATGCTCAGCTTAGCGAAAACTGCAACTGTAGCGAATAACGATGAAATCGATGGCCGTCAACTGTGATAGTGAATGTACAAGCTTAGGAAATGCCCCTCAAAAGTGTGTGCGTGATTTGATAGCAATCTGTAGCGATCTCGCCTCCGAGCAATACGCATGGGCCTACGAGTTTCGAGACACCGATGAACCCAGTCTATCCACCGATGAAACTGGACGCACAAAAGTTGAATAAGTACTTCATGAGTCAAACATCACGGATCCAGTCAATTCAATTCAAATCAATTTTAATGGTCTAAAAAGCACAGAACCACAGAATGATATGGGAATTACGAATAGCATGGGTAGTAAAACGGGATTTGTTTGCTAAATGAGCAGTTCAGGAATCAAGTAAAAATCCAAAAGGGCAGAATCTGTTTTCAAAGTTCAAAGCTTTTATGGTGTAAAATATATAGGTTCAATGTTTGGATTGGTCGACATGAAGTTGTCCAAGTTCGATTTGAATATATCCAGGTTGGGTGAATGTGAAACATTACAGGGTACAGAATTCCAAGTAAACCATACACGTACAGAATAAAAATACCTTGGCAGTTTAGTCTCGAGTCGGGAATAAGTACTGACTCCGGCTTGTTCGTGGTGGTATTCGTGTGAATAGTTTATTTAGGGGATGGTTGGGGGTATGCAGTATATTGAACATGAGAATCTAATCACCTCTAAGACTGCGGTAACGAGAGTCGAAGAGATTGAGACTTGCAATTCGATCTTCATATTGTTTGTGCTTTAAACCGCGTACGAGCTTGGTGGTCTGAGGATATATTCTCTGCAAGAGGCTGATGTCCTTCTGTAGCCAGAGTGACCCAGCCTGAACCGCATACTCCATGGTTGGCCTCAAGTACGTATTAATTATTCGATGAACAGTTTGCTTCGTGAAACTCCCGAACACGCGTTTTAGCAGAAGCAGTACTCGTGACGTCTTTCCATAGACAGCTGTGGCGTTATGTGACGGTTTCAAAGTGCTGCTCACCCACACACCCAAGTGCTTCTCCTTGTCAGTGCTTTCATGAATATGGGAACTCGAAATGTCTTCAAAAAGTCAATACCTTGCATTTTCTGACATTGAAAAGTAGTTCTTTTCTAACTGACCTGCTTGTAAGGCATCCAGGTCCAGCTGAATCTGTCTGCAATCCTCAGTTGTGTGTACTTGTGTCCACAACTTGATGTCATTCGTAAATAACAAGATTTTGCTGCGAAGAAGTTTAGGTAAGTGGTTGACACACATCAGGAAAAGAATTGGTCCAAACACTGATCCCCGCCGCACCCCACTCGTTACTGCAATAGGTCGTGACAAAGCACCATCAACCCTTACTCGAATGACTCGGTCGCGGAGATAATCCTCAAACCAGGCTAGTAATTAACCCTTGATTCCACATAGCATAGTAGTAACATACTGTGGTTGACACGATCGAATGCTTTTGACATATCAAGATAACAAGCGTGAACTGTGAGACCTTTGTCTACAGCTTGTGTCCAGTCATCGAGGTCGTGCAGAAGGTTTGAAAGGCAAGAGTGTCTTCTTCTGAAGCCGTGTTGTTCGACTGCGAGCAAGCAATTGTCTTCCAGATGTTTTGTGACGCTGTTTGCTACGAGGTGCTACATCACTTTAGAGATCACCGGTAGTAGTGTTACTGGTCGATAGTTGGATACTTCGGAACGGTTTCCTCCTTTGTGGATGGGGGTAATGATGCCATTCTTCCAATAACAGGGAACGAAACGTCCGGTTAAAGAGAGGTGAGAGGCGTACACAACGTATAAGCACAGTTTTTAAGAATCAGCGGGGTAATTTAGTTAGCTCCGGGAGATTTTCTCGTGTTGAGATTAAGCAATGTGCGGAGGACACTCTCCGAGGTAATAGTTAGTTGTTGTAAAACATTTTCGGGACAGGTAACGGTTTTTAGTGGGCTGAAGACAGTGGAGAAGAAGTGGGCTAAAACTTCGGCAGATTGCGATGCTGTGGTTGGTGTTCCATCACGTGTCTTTGGAGCAGCAACTCCTGGTTTCACCCTTGACCGCTTATTTATGATCTGGTAGAGAATTTTTGGGTTTGATTCCTTTTGTTGAGTAAATGTTTCTGATAATTCAGTTTGTCATCAACAACAAGTTTGTTTACCTTATTTCTCGGCAAACGGAATGTCTCCCAACTCTCAACAGTGGTATCATGTCGATGAGCCCGCCATGCAGCATTTCGCAAGGTCAACCATTTTCGTGTTCGGCTTCTCAGCTTAAATGTATATCCATTTTTTGCACCTTTGGAACAAAATGAGAGTGCTTTTCAACGGCAAATTTAAGTTCGTTTATCATCCACTGCCACTGATCGGGCACGCTGTCGGACTTAAGACCATGGTCTGTGGCGTTCATAAGAGTAGTTTTAAGTTGTGGAAAGTCAATTTTTCTAATCACCTTGTTGATGTCACTTGTTCTGATTGCCTGGCAAATATAGTCAAACGTAATAACTAAGTGGTCACTGAGTCCTATTGGAGCTTCATAAGTGAGACTTTCAATCACGTGCTCTTCATTTGTCAGTATCAAGTCCAAGATAGACGGCGTATCAGTACCACGAAATCGGGTATTGTTGAAAATATGGTTGTAGAGTGGAATTTATTCCAGCAACTGTTGATATAAAACATTTAAGGAATTTTCTGGATTAACTGAATATCCCTTAAAGTTCGGCAGATTAAAGTATCCGATTAGAAGAAGTCAGTCGCGGTATCTCGTCGCTGTTAAGCGTATATTTGCAAGTAATGCTGAATTGTAAGCTGAATTGTCGGCGGAGGGCGAACGGTGAATCACACCCAATATGCATTTTTCCCCTGCTGTTACATTCAGCGAACACCATAATGTGTCTTGCAGTTGTAAGTCGTCATCAGTGATCTCTTGGCAGAGCAGTCTCCGAATGTGGTAAAGCGCAACACCAACTTCTCGAGTCAGGCGATCGCGACGAAGTACAGATATACCATCAATGACAACTTCATTGTTGTTAAAATTGGATGAAACCGTGTCTCAGTTACGGCAATCACTTCTGGTGAGTGTGTGGTAGTTAGTTCAGTCAATTCGTGTAGTTTGTTTTTCAAGAATTAGGCTTTCGCATACAACATTTTGACAGTTGATGTTGACAGCAAAGATGGTTCATGACATAAAATTATTGGGACGGCTCGGCCTGAGTCGGTGGGTAGGAAATTTTCTTCGCCGACTTCGGTTGAATCTGCCGAATTCCATTTTTTCACGAGGTTTGGATTTTTCACTCTGTTCAGTATTTAGACTTTCGGTGTCATCCTCGTTATCAGTGGTTTTGAGGGGTCTAGGAATAATTTCAATCTCTCGGGCAATTTGTATCGAAATTGCTTCCAATTGTTAAGAACGGCATCAGCCATACTGTCTGTCAGCAGTATTAGTTTAAGAGGGCGCGGAGCTTTACCTTCGTATTTCGGTGATGTCGGGATCCTAAGGTATTGATAACAGTCGTCTTATTCGTTTGGATAGCGTTACTTATAAATTTCCATTGTTGTATTTCGTGGTTAAAGTTACACTTTGTATCTGGACTATCAGCAGCTTCAGGAACGTTCAGGATTATAAGACTACGACGTTCGAGGTAGTTTACTTTCCCAATGTTCCTATTTACTGCCGATTTTGCCCGTTCTGTCTAGGGTATATCAACAAACATACGTGATGTGTTTTCTTCACAGTCTCGTAACAAGTATGCAGATAAAAGTACATCTTCTAGTTATTTTTCACTTTGCAAAACTACTTTGAGCAATCTCGGTTTATCTTAGTGCTGCGCTTTGGGAGCACGAGTCAAGCGAGTCATTGAAACCGGATTGAATGCTTTCAAACTCATCCTCGTGCACAGTTCCCATCATTTGGTTAAATCATGCTGCTGTCTATTCGAGAAATCGTGTCTCAGTTGCCTGTGGCACATTGGTACAGATAATGCTGAGCGAAACCCGTTTTGAAGGTGGTTTCTTATACACAACACCTGAGAAGGATGGCTTTAGTTTTGGCTCGGATGTATCCATCTCTTTGGTATCTTGTAGAAATATTTCGCAATATTTATGGGCACTAGTAGTGTTCGAAGATTAATTTGAATGTTTTGGATTTTTTGTTGTTGGTTTCATCAATAGTTCTATTGAATTTCTCAGTTTGGCAAACTGGTTTTCCAGGTGCGACAGTCTACTCTCCATTTGATTAGGGTCTTTCCCTACGGTCATGTCTTTAGCGGTATGGCAGACGTCTTTATTCGAATGTCTACAACTTGAACAAAAACAAAACAAAATTGATGAACAATCGATTGGAATATGTTTGGGACCGATCGTGTATTCATAATGCAAAGGAATTTGAGTGCAATCGCTTAGAGTAGTAGACAAGCACTCCTTACGCTGAAATAAGATACAAATATAGCCATTACAAAGGCTGACAAAGGTAAAGTAACGGTAATTTTGAACAAAAGCGACTACTTAGACAATGTTTGGGTACACTTAGCCGAGGGCCCTTATGAACGGATAGATAATGGTAAAATGAAAAGTGTAATGAATAACAGCAAAACGGTAATCTCTAGGTATTTGCGTGGTGTTAAGGAGAGTTTGGGAAAGGGCTTGTGGTGTAACCTGTATCCCAAGTCGACTCTAAATCCTAGGTTCTACGGCCTACCTAAAATACATAAAGAAGGCATTCCTGTAAGACTTATCGTCGACGGGATCGGATCACCTGCGCACCAGTTAGCTAGACATTTGGCTTATTTGTTGTAACCTTTAGTCGACAATACAGCCTCGTTCATCAAGAACTCATATGACTTTGCAGCACGCCTAAAGTCGGTAACAATAGATGACGATGAAATAATTGTTATCTTTGACCTGAGCGCTTTGTTCACCAACGTCGATACAACAAGTGCGTTACAACTAGCTAGACGGGCTTTGGAAACTGATACAAGTTTGTCAGATCGCACAAACTTGAGCGTCCAGCAAATTATCAACGGTGAATCGATCTGCCTAAGCATTAACCACTTCGTATTTAATGAGCAATTATATAGACAAAAAGAAGGGTTGGCAATGGGTTCGCCGATATCTCCAGTACTTGCGAACATGTATATGGAGCATTTCGAGAACAAAGCCTTTTACAATGAACAGTTCAAAGCAAAATTATGGTGGCGCTATGTTGATGACACATTTGTTATCATCAAGCGAGATCAGTTAGAGGCCTTCTTTAAATATTTAAATGAAATAGACCCATGTATTACTGTCACAAAGGAAGTGGAATCCTGCACAGGCACTCTTCCATTTTTAGACTGTTTAGCACAAAAAGTAGACGGGAAAATAAAAACTTCTGTCTATCGGAAACCTATCGATACAGATGCTGTACTACGATACACTTCCGCTCATCCAAGACAGGTCTTCAGTTCCATAGCTTGTTCCATTTTCCATAAGATAGAACACCTGTGCAGCGACGAAAGGGAGCGAAAACAGGCGCACCGTGAAGCGAGCCAAAGGCTCATAGACCACGGTTATCCAAAAAGTTTTGTAAAACGCCCATTGATGAAGGTAAAATACCCATCCGAAAATCGGAGAAAAATTGGCGGGATACAGTTTGTATACCGTATGTAAAATGCACTTCTGAAGCGATACGTAGAATCTTGAACCAGGCGGCCATACGCGTAACTTATAAGAAAGGGAAAACTATCCGTTCGGTTCTTATGCACCTCAAGGATAAGACGCCTTTATCTAGCGTTACAAACAGCATCTACAGAATCAACTGTAAGGACTGTTCGGGTGTTTACATAGGCAGACTTCCAGGGAAATTCACACTAGAATCGAAGAACACCGAAAGCGTGTCCGGAGACAGCCCCGGGATGAGAGGGAATATCAATCCCTTATTCGTGATTCCGCCTTAGCAGAGCACGTTTTAGATACGGGCCACAGCGTCGATCTAGACAATGTGGCAATATTGAGACGCGGTATTAAACCGTATAGCGAACGCCTACATGCGGAGGCGGTCGAAATTGCCAAGGCAGGTCGACTGGCGGTCAATAAGGTTGATGGGGCAGAAATCTCCACAATCTGGCGCTCAGCACTGATGTTAAAGTAAATAATTTTTATTCAACTTATACCAACTAGCTAATTAGATTTTTGTTTTTCTTCAAACAGCTTAATCTTAGCCCCGTTAAGTATTTCAAAATTTTCGAGACCGATCGGGAGTCCATAATCATGAAATAAAGTTTGCAATGAATCGGTTATAGTAAGTGTTTGGTAACGTTTCGCTTCTGAACACAGAAGCTTCGTCAGACCAAGGGTGTCGGTACGAACAGTGTTCAGGTATAAATGGCATTCTCTTGACCAATCCTGAGTTCACTAAGCTACACAGGGGAGATCAAGATAATTGATCACACCTCCTAATTGCTGTGTTCATCCCTAATTATTTATTAATTGCACAGGTCAGCGTCTGCTGACACTGCTTACGTAACCATGTGCGTATTAGGTGTGATGTTCGTTAATCCTTATCCGCTGCAAAACCGAACGCCAGATAGTTGAGATATCCGCCCCATCCACCTTGTTCACCGCATTCGCCCCAGCCTTTGTTATTTCAACAGCCTCGGCGTGAATTCTTTCCCTATAAGATTTCACACCCCGTCTTATCACTTTCACGTTATCAAGATCTACGCTGCGTCCAGTGTCTAGCACGTGTTCAGCTAGGGCAGAATCCCGAATCAGTGATTGGTATTCACTGGGATTGCGGGGTCTCTTTCCTACTCGTTTCCTGTGTTGGTTTACCCTAGTGCAGAGTTTTCTAGACGTTTGTCCAATGTTAACACCCTCGCAACCGTTGCAGTTGATTTTGTAGATGCAGTTCGTCGCACAACCTAAAGGAGTCTTATCTTTGAGATGCATTAATACGGAGCGGAGAGTTCTACCTGCCTTATATGTTACTCTAATACCTGCGCTATTCAACATTCGACTTATTCCTTCGGAGGCGCTTTTGACATACGGTAGAGATACCGTAGCTCGCCAAACTTTTTCCGTCTTCGGTTGCGGATGTTTAACTCGGTTCAACTGGCGCTTAATTAAGCTCTTGGGGTAACCATGATTTGCAAGTCGCCGACTGACTTCTTCATGAGCTCGTCTCTTATCTGCATCATCGCTGCAAAGGCGGTCAACCTTGTAGAATAGCGATTTTGCTATGGACTGAAATACCCTTTTAGGGTGCGCAGATGTGAATCTCAAAATGGAATCCGTGTCGATAGGCTTACGATATACCGTTGTTCTTATGTTGCCGTTGTCTTTTTGCGCGAGACAGTCCAAGAACGGAAGTGTCCCTTCCGTAGACTCGGTTTCTTTTGTGACCTGGATTTTTGGATTCAAACTATTGATATAACTATGAAATGCTTCTAGTCTGTTTCGCTTTATGATGACGAATGTATCGTCGACATAGCGCCACCATATCTTTGGTTTTAACGCTTCGTTTCTCAAAGCTATCTCTTCGAAGTGCTCCATGTACATATTCGCTAGCACTGGAGAAATGGGTGAGCCCATCGCTAAAAAATCGTTTTGCTTGTACAGATGTCCATTAAATAAGAAGTGGTTCATATTTAGACAAATTGCTACACCGTTGATGATTTGTTGTACACTCAAGTTGGTACGATCCGTCAGACTCATATCGGAGTTGAGTGAGAATGCCATTTAAACCTGAACACTGTTCGTACCGACCCCTTGGTCTGACGAAGCTTCTGTGTTCAGAAGCGAAACGTTACCAAACACTTAGCCCGGTTAGTTATGTACTTTTACGTATGTGGGCCGCTGTGTCAACTGATGTTGACCGTGTTCACTTGTATCAGATTAACGTGGATACACACTGTGTGGAAAATCGGCCACTGATCCTGGTCATTCCCACTGTAGGCGTACTATAGGCTGTTTAGCGGTTAGGTCAAATAAGTGGCGGTGGGTTGACTACTACTACTTAATCATGTTCCCTGTCCTGGCTATCACCCTTGGTCTGACGAAGCTTCTGTGTCAGAAGTGAAACGTTACCCAAAAACTACTCTAACCGATTGCACTCAAATTCCTTTGCAAAATTGATGGGTGTTTCTCATCGTTAACAAGCCTCACGCAATCATCAGTTAAATTCTCGTCACGAGACGCGCGTTGGTGGAACCCGCAGAATGTGCATTTAACTGGAACATTATCAACGCTTACCGGATCTAAACACGTGATGCAAAGGTCACGACCATTCCGTGTCGCCGTCGCATGAATACTTCTCACGGTCACAGCTGGATCGATTTTTTTCTAGGCCTGGGCAGTGGATCTCGTAACACGTTCGCACATGTTTGTGGGTTGCATAGGGCTCGCTGGCTGATCGATAATGGGTGTTTTGTCCGTTGAGTGGTTTGACTGTGTTCGGTGGCGAGATTTCGGCATTGAACAGTTAATCCGCGATAACTTGTGAACCACAGAAGATAAATCACGAAATAAGGTATTGAAACTTGTAGCTGAAATTGGTCTTTGTTGGAAAAACTTTGTGGGCGTGAACAAATTGATATTTTCCGTCTAAACTGGTAACTTTGCACGATCGAAAAGTATGAAATCCGATAGATATCATCGAGCGATAAACGGAATTCTTTAAATGGTATAAATCCGAGCAAGTGAAACGAAGATATGATCAAAATTGTCAGAGCAACGAAAAATACGTCCGCACAGTAGACAAACAAATTTCTAAAAAAACATATGTGGTTGCTTGCAAATATAGTTAGATTATTTGAGTCCCATCCCCGTCGCCAAGTTGCTATGTAGTGGTTTTGAGAGACAGTCGTGCCAGGTGATCAGCTAGAAGATACGAGAGACCAAGCCCACCGAGACAGAGAACAGAACAACACATGATCGTTATGGAATGACCAAGCCGAGACTCAGGACACCGGTTCACAGGTCCTAGAGCTGGACAGGGCCACACAAAGGGGTGTGCGAAGTAAGCGGTAAGGTCATTGAAGCGTAAGGTTAGCACGTGTCACAGCATGCATCCGCAATGTTCGGATAAGGAGATTAACAAGGTCGCATGTGTCATGGGTGAGGACGCCTCACCCAACATATCCATGATTGAACAGCTGGATTGTACTACTTTCATCCTATTGTTCCCCGTTGATGTGTTCAATCAATTCGCAGCTAAATGATTGTAATTCATAAATATTTGTTCATATCTGTTCATTAAAAGATAAAATAAAAATTTTCCTGCTAAACCGATGAGCTAATGTTAATCATAGCATATCTGAATGTGTGAGATGGGTTTAACAACCAATGCCATGCTAGCATCTGTATTTAAAACACCGACTGCGAATCAATGATTCGATATTGACGACGATACTGGCGCTATTGCTTTGGAAAACCAGCATAACTGGATCAGCATTCAGTCTAATAGAGACGATAACGAGGAGCTCAAATCTTTATTTAGACTGTACTCAATTTAACAAATCACGCTTACAGACATTTGTTACATTGCTCTCATAACACACATCAATGATTTACCTGAGACGCTATCATGCAAGGTAGCCCTTTTTGCGAATGATGTTAAACTTTGGTTGCGAATAAAATCAACTGCAGACTGCGTAAAACTGCAAAGCTATTTAGATGCACTACACAAATGGTCAGTTAGAAATATTATCTGCCGTTCAATTTTTAAAAATTCAAGTTACTGCAAATCGATAAGCCATTTCAGTAAGAATATCACTTTAGGCAGACGATTTTGAGCTGGACCGAATCGGAGAAGGATCTTGGAGTCTGAATATGAGGCAGCCTAAAGAACAGTAGACATTGTGAGGTCATTTACAAGCGTACTTCAAAGCTTCTAGGTATGCTGCGACGGATCTTCAGAACCTTTACGTCTGGAACGTTGCCAAGCATCATGAAGACCTACTTAATTCCTACAATGGAACATGCATCGCAAGCATGGACTCCGTGGATGAAAAAAGATATATTCTTCCTTGACAGGATATATCATCGTGAAATAAAACTCGTGCGTGGTTTTCGATATCTTACATACGAGGAATAGTTGAAAAAGCTAAAGCTCCCCGCTCCCCTTCCACGTAGACTTCGAAGTGACGTTATCATTACGTAGAAAATATTGCATACTCCAGATCATCCACTCAAACACTTGTTCAAATACCGAGAGTCAGGAATTACACGTAGCAACTCAGCGGCAATACAAATTCCCGTACTAACTGTCGCTAACATTTCTATTCGGTACGTGTCTGTTTCCTGTGGAATGCCCTTCCCGAAGCAATTATCACCTCGAAACTTGGACACGTATTTGTTACAAAACGATTTGACGATGCAGGTGTATTGACTCAGGGTAAGCATATTACTTGACTCCAGTGACATTGTATAATTGTTTTTTATACCTCTTATTGAACGCATATTTACTATGATATGGTAATTGTGAAGCTATGTGCGTTTTTGTGACCATAAATTCTTGAATCTTGAATCTGCGTGGTCACTCGTTAGAACTCTTTCAACAGCAGAGAATGTTGATCTGCCGTAAAAACGTGTTTTATGTTCGCAGTATGCCATTGTGAAACAGTTTAGCTACTCACGTGATACAATCTGAAACTATTGGCGCTTATAAAAATAACTAGATTCCGATATGTTCAAGTATGTTTTCCCCTCCGATAATGATCCCAAACAATATTTTATGACATTTGCTTTACCATCCGACTCGATGTACATATCTTTTTTACCCTCGAATCATCTATGAACAAATCTATGAGCAAAAGGAAATGTTTGATTAAGGGTCTGTATCCCCTCCCATTATTACTTAGTACAACACTGCCAGCTTTGACTAAAACGTAATTTCGCATATCTTGGTTAAACTTTTGCGGATTTTCACAACAGCTGCTATCTTTTCTAGTTTGAACTCTCGCGTATTAAGCAACCGCAAGTTGACTATTAAGACAAAGATAATGGTATACAGCGCGTGCGTACTAAATGCTTCACCGTAAGACAGTGATTCCTGGACCGTCCACGAGAGACACGAACAGAAGCTGAACGCTTTCCATCTACGAAGCATGCGTCGTATCTTGAACATATCGCGGATGGACAGAGTGAAGAATGCTGACGTGCTTTCAAAAGCGGGTCTACAGTGCGTTAGCGCCGCCTGCGGTGGCTTGGTCATGTCTACACAATGGAAAATGGTTGTACACTCAAATCTCTGTACTATGCCACCTCGTTACTATGCCACTCTCGCTATTGTGCCACTTTTGCTCGGTCCCGACAAAATTCAATACAAAATAAATTTACTATGCCACTCCATACTCTCGCTACTATGCCACTATTCTGTGACTATTTAAAAATGCATTTTTGCGCATTTTACGCATATATTCAGCCGGTTTCAAGGTCAAACACGCGATGTTTCTCCCTGACGCCAGCTACAACAAGCCAGTCACCTCACGCACAACGACAAGCCTCTTTTCATCGAAGCGCATGAAGCTGACGCAGCCTCACGACCCGAAGCTTGGAGAGGGAGTGCTGATGTGGCTGAAGCAAGCAAGAGGACTGAATCTGCCTGTCAGCAGCGATTTGATCAAAGAGAAGGCGCTGAAACTGGCCGAGCTGATGCACATCCCAGACTTCATGGCGAGCGACGGTTGGTTAGACAGCTTCAAGAAGCGCAATGGCCTCACGTTCAAGAGCTGGAGCGATGGGTTTCCAATCCCTTATTGATTTGAAGCAGCAGGTTCTCCGGCCTTTACTCAAACAGTTCTCTGCAGATGATGTCTTCAATCTGGACGAGACTGAACTCTTTTGGCAACTGCTTCCGAACAAGACCATGGCTTTTAGGGGAGAGCGGTGTACTGGAGGAAAGAAAAGCAAGCAAAGGAATACTCTTCTGGTTGTGGCAAACATGAGCGGCAGCGAGGAGTTTCCCCTTTTGGTGATCGGCAATTCCAAGAGACCCCGTTTCTTCAGGAAGAAGGAGATCCCGATCACGTACAAGGCGAACTCAAAGGAGTAGATGACGGCTGAGATTTTCGAAGAGAAGTTGCGTGCGTGGGACGGACGACTTGGCCAGCAGAGACGCAGAGTTCTGGTCTGTCTCAATAACTTCTCTGGCCACCTTTCCGAGCTCCCACCTAACACGACAGCCAATTCGCAACCAATGGATCAGGGAATCATAGAGAACTTCAGGCGTCACTACAAGAAGCTGCTGCTATGCCGCCGGTTAGAGACCATGGACGATTGCGGAAAGGATTTCAAATTCACGTTGCTCGACGCTCTACACATCGTTCGATATGCTTGGGAGCAGGTGACCAAGTCGACAATCAGGAACTGTTTCGCGAAAGCCAAGTTTATCGAAGAAGAAATCCGAACTGAGCCTCAGGATGCGGAGCTGCTCGAGATCTGGAAAGCTCTGCCTGCCGAGAAAAAGATGCACGAGAACGAGGAGATCGAGCTGCCTGACTTTCTCGAAGCCGACGAACACCTAGCGACTGGCGGGTCATTCACGCTGGAGGAGATTGCGGAGAGGATGCTGTATAATTAGGAGCCGGTGCAAAGCGAAGACGAAGTGATTGTGGAGGAAGCCCAGCGTGCTTGGATCACTGTCATGCGGCAGACAAGCGGGAAGCCCGGTGTGATGCAAGCGTGTGATCGGCTAGACAACGAGATGAACGAAAGTAGATGTGTCAGCCGAAGATTTTTGATAGCTTTGGACTGATCGATTGAGCAAATAAATGATGTACTTGATAAAATTATGCCGATTTTACAAACCCTTGTTACTATGCCACTCTTTCTCGGTCCCGACGGGTGGCATAGTACTGAGATTTGAGCGTATTCCCAAAGATCTACTCTATGGTGAGTTGCGATTAGGAAGTCGACCATTGGGGAGACCGCACTTGCGGCACAAAGACGTTTACCAAAGAGATATTAAAGCTCTTGGCATTGACCCTGCGAGTTGGGAAGAACTTGCTTTCCGGTTAGGTAGCATCTGCAGCATCTTGAACATATCTTGGATGGACACAGTAACAAATGTTGACGTGTTTCTTGAAGCTGTCTTACATAGCATGGTCACCCTAGTACGACTACTTCGTCTACGTTGAAATAACCAGTTGACCTTTGGGCATGTCACACCTACGGTACATCACCGTTAGTCAAAGTGAAATGAAGGATTTTGTTGTTGACCCCACAAGTTGGGAAGAACTTGCTTTTGACTGCCATCTTTGTGAAGCAGCATATCCAAGCTTGGGAAGGGCACATACTTATCTTGAAAGCTGCGATGGCCGACAGAGTTCTTCTTATTGGCAGGATAAATGGTTCCCATAGAAGCGGATTGTCAATCCATTTGAAACCCTGCGAGGCATGGAATTATCATGCGATTGTGATCGAAATCTATGGTCGACACGATTGAAGAAGGCAAATACAACAGCAATGCTATTTCTAATATGAGAGAGATAGTACAGCATTTACGTAGGTGCGTTTGTCATCGCAAAAAACCGGGTCTGCTAGGGAAAAACTGTCCGCCAAGCCGGTTTACTTGTTTAAACGATTTCATGCCTCACCTCTGTCATAAATCAAAGAAGCAGTGGGTCTGTTTCCATATAGATTTTTTATATTTTAAAACCAACATTCGCAGACAGAGACTCCATAACTTTACGAGTGAACAAAATAAACTTCTTCTTTAAATGGACTGATGCAAAATAATGTTTTTAAAAAAAAACTAAAATTTATCGATTGGTTTCCGCAGTATAGGAAGAAAGCAAAGCACATGTAATGGAAATCACGTAAATGTGTAGTAGAAGCAAAGAAGCGTTTCCAACATTTCCAGTTTTTGTCTAACAATCCCGATCGATATATTGAACTGAATTTATTGATTTTTCATGAAGAATGCAATGAAAAACACAACACCAAAACACAGCACACTGGACTATACTGGACTGAAAGACACAATAAGCGTTAATCTGATAAATGAAGTGGACCGTCGCCGGGATAGCAAAATATCATTGGTGGGCACCAATTCATGTTTATTCAATGCACCGACGGGAAGGCAAATCCAGTAGTCAGCTTGTAAAACACGCTTTCATTCAAACCCTGGTTTTTATCCGGCGCGCGCAAATTTAAAAACGTGTAACCTCCGAGAAATTCCGTCAGCGTTCGAACCGAGACGCCAATCGGTCTATGACGACACGTCCCGCGGGATCTTTCGTCGCGGTGTTGGACTTGCACTTCGTTGAGATTCCTTGGACTTGGGAGGAGGGGTGGAGAGAAGGAGGACCAAATATCCCAGTTCCCAGTTGACATGCCATCCTTGAATCGAGGACAAACGCCAGCTGGCGAGTACGTCGCCTGTGTGGATATCACAACGCAAAATACGCGTTGGGCCGATTCCTACCGCTTCGACACGACGGCTGGAGGACACCGTCACATTTCCACCTCCAAGCGGTCGATGTAGCCATGGCACCGCGCCGCTGTTCAGTGTGTGGCCGACGTCCGTTGCGAATAACGTTGACATGGGAAGCGAAACTTCGATGCGAGCTGGGAAATAGGCGATCCCATGGTTCGGCATTTGTTCCCAAGCGCTGATGTACTTCAATTTGGCTTGCAAGCTGGTGAGATCCTGGATTTGTGAGTAGACGATGGCGATTCGACGGAAAAAGTTGGATTTTTGCTAGAAAAAAATGGAACCAGTTTTAGTGGAGAGATTTTTCGAAGTGCAATATGATTAGTGAGATCACATTCATTAGAATTGTACAATTCACTGGATAAAAACATTTCGTAATGTAAATTATGAACACTAAAATCAAAAATCCAATATCTGCTTGCCAGGAATGAAAGTACAGATTTGTGTTTCAAGCACTAGCGTGTGATCCCATCAACATATATGGGCGCGTGTTTGAAAAGTTTGGTCGGCCATTCTTATTCAAATTCTGTTTGCGATCACAATGTTTCAAATTAGGATAAACCTCACAGCTCTTCTCTTGCAGAGGTGTATTCTAGATCATAGATGCAATCCGGTAGCTTAAATCAATGAACGCAGTTGTGATATTACATTTTTTGTCATCAGTGTATTCATATGTACCCTCCGAAATCCTTGATGTTTCACAAAAAGGAGTTTGCAATGAATCGGTTATAGCAAGTTTTTGCTAACGTTTCGCTTCTGAACACAGAAGCTTCGTCAGACCAAGGGGTTCAGTACGAACAGTGTTCAGGTTTAAATGGCATTTTCTTGACCAATCCCGAGTTCTCTAAGATAGACAGGCGAGATCAAGACAATTGATCACACCCCTTAAATGCGGTGTTAATCCCTAAATTGTTTATTTAATGTGCACGTGCGAACAGCGTCCACTGACCCACTGCTTACGTAATCATGTGCACGTTACTCCTTAGCCACTGCAGAACCGAACGCCAGATTGTTCAGATATCCGCCCCATCCGCCTTGTTCTCCGCATTCGCCCCTTTGTTATTTCAACAGTCTCGGCGTGAAGTCTTTCCCTATAAGATTTCACATCCCGTCTTATCACTTCCACGTTATCAACATCTACGCTGTGTCCATTGTTTAGCACGTGTTCAGCTAGGATGGAATCCCGAATCGGTGATCGATATTCACTGGGATTGCGGAGTTGCTTTCCTACTCGTTTCCTATGTTCGTTTACATTAGTGCAGAGTTCTATAGACGTTTTCCCAATGTAAACACCCGCGCAACCCTTGAATTTGATTTTGTAGATGTAGTTTGTCGCACAACCTAAAGGAGTCTTATCTTTGATATGCATTAATAAGGAGCGGAGAGTTCTACCCCCCTCATATGTTACTCTAATACATGTGTTATTTAAGATTCCACTTATTCCTTTGGAGGCGCTTCTGACATACGGTTGAAATACCGTAGCTCGCCAAACCATTTTCCGTTTTCAGTTGCTGATGTTTAACTCTGTTCAATTGGCGCTTAATTAAGCTCTTGGGGTAACCATTATTTACAAGTCGACAACTGACTTCCTGATGAGCTCGTCTCTTATCGGCACCTTTTCATGATTATGGACTCCCGATCGTTCTCGACTATTTTCAAATTCCTTGATGTTTCTTTTTTTGAACAGTTGCGCCATACATGCCTTGCAAACATCCGGTACTATTTCAAAACGCTCTAACCTGTCTTGTGGTGTTTTGACCACATTTATTTGACAAGATCTAACGGGGCTAACTGACGTTACCTGGTCTAATATTGTACACACAGACCCAAAGTCAACACTGTCATCGCCACTATTCGCAACCACTTGTCAGCTGAGACCTTATTTATTCCTGAGGTCAACATTTTCCAATTTTATCAGGTTCGCCCATGAATCCCTCAGCACCAAGAGATCGTCAATGGATCACGCGTGTTTATTACGTACGTATGGGGCATGTTGGATTGAGTGTGCTCGAAGAATGACGTTCCGAAATGGCTTTGAATGAGCTGTCGTAATCTTTCGCAATCCCTTTCCTTACGTCGACGTCGTGATAAAACAAACAACCTGACATGAACCGAAATCGAACATGTCCTGACAGAACAAAGAACCTCCCGTGGCCTGTTCCATTCATTGAGCCTAAACACAAAGTGTGCGAATGATCAAGAGCAAGCAGTCTGTCATCGCTGGAAAATCTTTGGAAGCGAGGGTGACATCACATGCATTAGCGACTAGTGCTTCCGAAAGATATGCACGACACAAGAACAAGATGAGCCGAAACGACCGACAACGACAGTCGCGATCCCTCAAAAAGTCGTAATTCTGAAGTATCGCAGATGGGCAATATCCGTCGCAATATGCAATTTGTCCAGGTCTGTCAAACGAACCCGGCGTGGCGATGGCTTGGAGTTAACCGGTTGAAACGAAATAGGTAGGCAAATGGGATCGAAGTGACAAGACAGCGTTGTTACAACAAGATGGACGTGTGTTTTGATCTTTGTCAAGCGCTTAATAAAAGCTTTGGACAGATTGACTTTATCTCGTGAGGTAAGATTCCAGTATGCACGTAAGTAATGTTGAAGAGGTCGACCACAGGGATAAATTGGGACATGATCGGCTATTGGATGAGACTGACGTGGGGCATGGCGTGTCCACGAAGCCAGTGTGAAAAACGCCATACACGTTCGAATCGAAAACGAGTTGACCCCTCTCCTAGTCTACAATATTCCGACCATTAACATGAGAACTCATTTTAAAACGTGAGGAAATTTGATCCCAATTTAATCTGATGAGTTTTCACTGCTTACTACGACCCTGGCTTAAGGCATAGCACATGCTTGAAGCCAACCAACGTTCTTCTTAACATAGAGAAGACGCTTGGCACACTGAAACATTATTCTAAAACCTGCTATTCGTAAGAGAGCTGGTGGGTGACGGCTTTGAGTATTGACCACCTCGTAATCCAATATTAAAGCCTAAAGATGACAAAATTTTCAAGTGTTTGAGTAGACAGCCTATTGATACTTTTAAAGTGTTGACAGCTGCCATGTCAAATAACGCATATTCCGTGTGGCAGATTGATGGTACTGAAACATGATACTGGATCATAGATAGATACCCCGAACGTAACCCATGCAGTCTAGGAATTGGTGTGCTAGTCTTGGAGAATTGGCAGTAGGCGGAACAAACAACATACAATTTTCCTTGATTGAGAAACCATTGATAAACAAGCCATAACAAATTCTCTACCGCCATAAACAACACAAGTTGTAACTATCCAGAAGGTTGTGCATGGAATTTGGCTCGACAAAAAATACGCAACATATATGTTAGACAATAAATGATAACGTTTTTCTTCTCGATCATCGATTTATCTGATCTGTGCAATG
This sequence comes from Atriophallophorus winterbourni, assembly GCA_013407085.1. NCBI lineage: Eukaryota > Metazoa > Platyhelminthes > Trematoda > Plagiorchiida > Microphallidae > Atriophallophorus > Atriophallophorus winterbourni. The sequence goes on from JACCGJ010003209.1 coordinate 39,277, forward strand.
TTACGGGACCTGCCAGTGCTACTGGAAGACCACGCTTGACTGCCGCCTGGTAAAGGCACTCAACTCAGATCCCCGGCATGTCCAGATGTGAAATATGTGCCAACAGTGATTCAAACATCACCTACCTCAAAAAACAAAGGTTGAAAAACAATCTATTAGACAAAAAATTTATTTGCATGCATTTCCATCACACACACACACACACACCCCACGACCGGTTTCGTACTGTTTGCACACATCCGGTAGGGACTATACGACAGTTTTTCGGGTACTTCTTTACTGCTAACACAGAAGCTTTGTCAGTACAAGAGTATTTTTCCAGAACAGCGAACTGATTTAGTATCAAAGTAATGTGTTGCTCACATCCCCATCCCTTACACACCACCACCGGTTTCTGGCTGTTTGCCGTCGTCAGGTGGAGACAGTAAGATCAGGTTCAGTAAGCCTTGATTTAGTATCACTTCAACCATCACCTCTAACTAGTCGCATCACTAAACAGCCTATTGAAATCATAGAGGTGTTAACTCGTCTAGACAAAGGCAAGAACAATCAGCCTAGTATGAAATCGGTCAAGGACAGTTGACACTGTTGTTCACATGTGAAGGGCTAAACGTGTGACAAGTGTGCATAAAGCTAACTAGATTATAAAATTTAATAAAATAACAACTGTGCAGAATTTTGTCCGCGTTCAATGTTGTAGAGATTCCAACCCCGTCTACTACAAAGTTCGGAATGCCTACTTTCGAAAACTTTCACCCAATCCGATGCAAAGCTCTCATAGAAATTGGGACAAACTAAAAAACCGTATAAGAATATAAACAACAGTGTGTTAACCAGCTGAATATAAATAAAAATATTTATGATTACATAAATGACGTTCGCGGAACTCACTGAACTAGAGATGCTCATGCTGCCTGGATTCGCCGGCGGTTTTGAATCCGCAGGCAGTGTCGTTGACTTGGCGCCCGCTGTATCAGGTTGATCTCTTCCCCTGAAATCAATGGTACGCATCGAGGATAGCTTTCCAACACCAAGTCGCATCGGAAGGAAATCAACCATTCGATGTTCCAGGCGACCGTGCAGAGCATTCAATGGTAGCACCGTCTGATCTTCACTGGATTTCATCGGCTTAATGAGTTTGATCAAATTGTGTATGGCTTTGCGTTCTGCCTCGTATGTGACTCGATTCACTATCGCTGTCCATTCTGATCGCGGAAGCAGGTGGTCAAGATGTGTGTGATCATCTTCCGGAGATAAAGATAGACTAGGGACTGCTGTTGCCAAACGTAAAAACGCCAACCAATCTGCGTACGAGTCGGTGTCGTTGAAGCGAAAGTTGACTTCATTCACGAGTCCTAGAACCGCAGCGGCACCTCCACACAAACCGCCCGAGGGGCCGCCTGTTGATTGTAGTCCGAAATGAGAGAGTGATGTCAACGACAAAAGCGAGGCGCGGCGTTTCAGTCGACCTCCGAGTCCTAATTTATCATCCTGCGCGCGATCAGCTTCAATGGCGCGTAAGTTGAAAGCTGCCGACAGTGGTAAATTCGTTCGTGAAACTGGGACAAAAATGCGGACACCATATCGGTCTGTGGCCATGCATAAATCTGGCTGAACTTCACACCCGGGTAGGTAGACTACTTCTGAGGGTTGGGCATTGGATGCAAAGTCCTCTTCTGTCTAAAATGTGATGTAAGTATGTTTTCAAAGTAGAATCTGTGTAAACCAACTTAAATTGCCATTGTTCCATTTATCGAACGGTGAAATAACTGTTTTTGACATATCTTTTTAGAATTGGTACTCAAATGTGCCAGTCTGGAGAACAGTTCATAAACGCTCAATTGCGATCGGTCAAACGGTGGACGGTAGCCCAGGTCGTTAAGGCATGGGACTACAATGGTGATGGTCGGGGTTCGAGTCTCACCCGAAGCTGATGAGCTCAAATAAGAGCGAAACTCGAGTCCAGTGCATCCATTATGGACCGTAGTGATCAACTTTGTGAATAGTTCGATGGGCTTGGCACGGATGAGTAGACACAAATAAAGAATTGTTATGTCTTGAGCGGGTGAGATAAGGAGCTAACACACCATAGAATCTGTGCACCTACTTAGATTGTGTGTACCTGCTTCAGTTTACCTTTACAAAACATCAGAATTCAAGATCATAAATTTGCGAAAATGGTCTTGCAAACTTTTAAAGAATTCAATTCGAAACTAAGATACATACCGATTAAGCAAAGCAATTTTAGTGCAATGCGTTCAAGGTAATTCAAAGTTTTTAATGGTTTGAAAAGCTACAAGCTTTACAACAACCACAGGATGGTAAAATTTGAAATTTAAGTGTATAAACAATATAATGGAGTAGATTAAGCAGTATATAAATGTTCGGGAAACGAATAATTCAATAAAAATTCGTCTAATTTCGTTTTAAATTCATGCAAGCTAGTGGAGTGAGCAACGGTTGAAGGTAAACTGTTCCAAGTAAAACAGACACGGACAGATTAAAAATACCTTCTACAGTTTTGGCGGTAATGGGGTACCACCAGCACATAAACATTAGTCCGATAATTTCTCGTATCACTTCGCGCGAATAAATCCTGTAAGGGATGGTTCGGGGTATGGAATGTTTTGTAAAGTAAGATAAGGTCTCCTCTGATTTTCTCTATAAGTCGAACAGATTCAGTTTAGCTATCCTTTCTTTATAAGGTTTGTTTCGGATGCTGAGAACAAGTTTTGTTGAGCGGTGATAGATTCGCTGCATAAGTTCCACATCCCTCTTGAGCCACGGATACCATAACTGCACACCGTATTCCATGACTGGTCTCAAGTATGTATTCATGATCCTTGGGAATATCATGGGCGAAAATTTCCCAAATACCCGTTTGAGTAGATTTAGGACACGTGTTGCTTTTTTTAAAGACACTGTTAGTTTGAAGTGAGGTTTTTAAACTGGAGCATATCCAGACACCCAAATCTTTTTTCTTCATTGCAAGTTTCAAGGACATGCGAACCTATATGATATGTGAACTCTACTCGAGTTGAGGAAAATCGACCACTAATCCTGGTCATTCCCACGAGACGTGACACACTGTAGGTGTACTATAGCTGTTTAGCGGTAAGGTCAAATCAGTGGTGGGGGGTTGACTGCTACTTAGTCAGGTTCCCTGTCCTGACCTCCACCCTTGGTCTGACGAAGCGTCTGTGTCAGAAGTGAAACGTTACCCAAAAGGTGCTCTAACCGATTGCACTCAAATTTCTTTGCATTATGAATACACGATCGGTCGCTAACATGTTCCAATCGATACCGATTAAGGTCAAATATTCTTGCAAGGAGAAAATGAACGCTCAGCCGATGAAATCGCTTCTTAACGCTGAAGATGCCGTTGATACCAAATATTGACTACATCGCTAAGCCTTTTCGCAAACTTTACCAGTTACGGTTATCCCGTTGAGAATGTTGGAAAGCTTAGAGCGTTCGTAAGAAAAGGCTTGAAAATATTTCACTCTGAATTTTATTCATCATCTGGAGCAGTTTAAGATGAGATGTGCACGACATACATTTGCACACAACATTGGTGAGCCTGATGAAACTGCCATTCAGCTTCGATTAAGCAGATTGAGAGAGTCCCACCATTCATTTTATCATATGATGTATTCCGGAGTATATGATATATATCGCAATATGTTGTATTTAATAATCGAACATTGCTTTATGTTTCACAATAAAATTAAAACCCTGTTTTGTGATAAACATAAGTTTGTTCCGAAGCAGTAAAGAACTATTGAATAATAATAATAATAATAATAATAATAATAATAATAATAATAATAATAATAATAATAATAATAATATTAATAATAATAATAATAATAATAATAAATAAATGAATAAATAAATAAATATATATATATATATATAAATAAATAAATAAATAAATAAATAAATAAATAAATAAATAAATAAATAAATAAATAAATAAAATAAAATAAAATATATTTATCAGCCGTACCTTGAAAACTAACAGTTTCAGACCTTGCACGACCACGTATAGTCGACGGAACATCTTCATTCCGAATTTTCGTGGCTTGCAAACTCGGATGTATCCTTTCAACTCCGGGAGGTCGGCGTCCGGGCAATCTATTGGGGCTTGCTCGATGAAACTCAACGGTCTCGGTGTACGCCTCCCTCGACTGGTACGCGATCGATGGTATCCACCCAAACTGAGTACCTCATCTCCGTCGATGGTGGACAACTCATCCAGCATAGCGTCGATTTGTGCATCGAGCTCCACGATGCTCAGTGGCCGCATCTTGGCGCTCTTCGGATCTTGTTCATGTCTGAGATAGCCGCCAATCGGGGATATATCACGGGAACGATGTTGCTTCGCGTCACTCGAAATGTCCTGTCCGCCGATTTTCGAAATTGATGTAGAAGAAGTCAGGTCTTTTTCGTCATACTCTGAACGAATTTCGATCTGATACGACATGGGATTATGGGATAAATAAATTGAATGTTAGCTGTGTGGTCAGTTTGTTTGATGATATGTTAAATAGAGCATCAAAATACTTCGCAACAGAATTCTCGCCTATTTAAAATAAATACAAATACGATCAGATTCGATGTCAATTGTGAAAAAATAACTGCAAAGAAACCGAAGCAAAGCAACTTGGGTTTGGTCAACGAATATCCAAAATCCTAGTAGGTAGCTCCACGGGCAGCCCAACGCCTTCGCTCGGGGCGGTCACATGACCAGGCGTATCGATCGAATCTTGAGATCGAACGATGACACGCCTACGCAATCAGCGCACACGTGGCCTGGCTGTTGAAACAATGTCCGGGCAAGAGTGGAGGCATTGGCAAATGAAATAAAAGGCGTTGTGTTAATAAATGGCGATAAACTGGTTCGTTGTCATTTAGCTCTTGTTTGAATCAAGGCAATTTATACACACTTTGCAAAAATTCCTCAGCTAGTAATGTCAGTCCATCTAGGAAAAGGAATAACCTGATTGCAAATAGCCGCTTCTGTGCAAGTTACGAGATTGCCGGAAAGACTTCTGGAGCTAACTCCAGTACAACATCCAGAACAAAGTGACATCGTCGGAGAGTTGGCTCACGGCGCTCTATTTCTGTTAATACCACTTTGCCGTTTAATCCGCGCTTGAATGTCTTAGTACTCGAACGTAATTAGAACTGGAGATATCAATTGTTCACTGCAAGAGAGTACACGAAATTTCCTCAAGTTTAGGCTCAGCTCTCCCTGTGTCTAGAGTGAAACATAGGAATTTTATTTACGATGTTGAAATGCGAATACATTGTTGGATGTTGTTATCAAGGATGACCGCGGTTCGAGTATGCTTCCCAATTAGTATGGTATGGTATGAGAGCACAGGCCTGGTCCAGGCAAAGTGCCGCACAGTCACTGGCTGGACGTGGGCTAAGATACTGTCAGGTTGCCCAGGCCTAGACATATGTAAGGAAGAAAAAAGAACAGGAAATGGTAGTGAGACTCCAGAACTAAAGAGGTTGATCGTGCGCGAAATGTGTTTTTTTGATGAATGAAAGGCACTTTCTGGTGCAAGCATGGGATCAGTCTCCAAACTAAATCTGTACAGTATGAAACAATTTATTCGCTTGTGTTGAAGTAACAGGCTATAATATCTATGGAGGTGTTTGGCCGTTGTTACCTTAGGATAATCATGGGATTCCGGTATACTGGCCGCGTATCTGAAGCTGGTGTTAGGATGTTAGCGGAATAACTCCGCTCTGCTTATAGATGCGACAGCGAAGATTGCTGTGCTTTGGCCACGTCCTATGGAAAGCAAAAATAAGAAGCAGAAGAAGAAATTTACTTTATTCGTGTATACGAATTTACAGTAAGTAAATTAATTACTCCACAAAGCTAAGAAGAATTGATATGTATAAAATCACACAAGCGTGATCCTGACAAATGGTCTCACAATAAATAATGTACGTGGGCCAAAATACCGTCAGGTAACCCAGGCCAAGACATGCGAATGAAATTACAAAATGAAGTTGGAAAATTGGCGAGAAGATCTCAACATGGGTTATCAAATTGTCAGGCGCATCTTCAACTCGGAAACAGTCATCGATTTATTAACCATGTATCGTGTCAGGTAAGGAACAAAAGAGTTTCTGAATTTATTAGTTTTTGAATAGGGAATAAAATATTGACTTCAAGTGGAGGAAAATGCTTCGCAGGCAACAAGGGTCTTGTTCAGTGGATGTGATTTATCAGAAGAAATGTTTTAGATCAATATCTGGCATTCACGGAAGACATAGCTCGACCTTGAGATAACCTCAATACCTCTTCTAATCAGTAGAAAAGCCTTTTCCAGGAAGCCATAAAAAATTACGGGTATGCGTAAAGCAGTTTTGGAACGTTGCAAGACAAACAAAGGGTTGAATTACATTGGGTGGAATGGAGAGAAAACGGAAACGAATAGAATAAAACGACAACCGGTGACCTTTCAGGAATTGCGTGGTTACATGATTGGTCCAGCTAAGTTTTTCGGATATTTTAACACCAAGGTACTTGAAGCTATTACATCTTTCAAACACTGATCCTTCAAATGAAACACGAGGAACCTTTTTAATGCAGAAATGAACATTGTTGTCCAGTCATGTTGGAAAATACCATTTCGTTGCACTTTTGGGGATTCAAAGATAAACCAAGTGTGGGTGACCATTGACTCATGATTCTAAAGCATGTTGTTCGACTCGACTTTTGTGGTTCAATGCAACAGCAACATCGTCGGTATATTTAATTGTAAGTGCACGGATGTGTAATCGTGCAGTACTTTGTGCTGTGGCTAATACCGCGCTAAATTGATTGACCAGAGGTAGTGAGCTGCGTGCGGAAACAGGCTGGAGTCTCACTAACATTTCCTGCTACATTTCTTCCTCATATCTGTCTAGGTTTGGGCAACCTAACAGTATCTTAGCCCACGTACAGTCTGCGACTGTGCGGCACTTTGCCTGGATCAGGCTTGTGCTTTCATACTCATACTCATACGCACTTACGAAACTGTGTTATTAATTGGCGATGGCGGTCTAGTGCTGACTGGGATGTCAATTGTAAAGCATGATAGAGATGCCCTCAAAATGCAGACCCTCTATGTCGCTCGAAGGTAGGGCGTTATGAGATACCAATGTGCAACGGGTGGGCTAGCCTAGATCGAGACATCAAAGGATCTGACTAATCCAAACGTGAAACCAGCCGCCAAATGAAAACAAAGTAAGTATTGTTGCATGAAATGAAAGAGTTCTACTGGCGAGTAAAATTCCTTTCACCCAAAGTTGTTGCAATATTGTGCGATGCAGCGCAGTGGAGGATTAGTTGCACTAATGTAATATAAGAATTTTTGTACCCAATAAATTTCAAGCAGTGCTAAGATACAATGATCCTCGCTATCGAGAGTTTCCGATAACTTTGATCGTCTATTAACTAGCTCGTCTCCAATCGTTCTACTCAAACGTTCCCGTGATGTTGAAGGTCACATTCCAGAATCTCAAGGTCACGCCGATTACATGATTTAATCAAGGTCAGATTCGAACGTTCAGTGTAATTCAAAGTTTTAATTGTCCAAAGCGCAAATACTTTACAGTAACCACAGTATAAAAATATAGGGAATGCATAAAAACAACACAAATGTTTTATCAATATGGAAAGTCAGCACGTGTATTGATGTGCAAGGTTCGATTTGGTCAAAACATACTTGTCAAGTTCAGTCTTTAACATGCTCAGGCTTGATGCGCAAATGATATGTGGGGGCAGAGAGTTCCATATAAAAGAAACTCTGACAGCAAATAAAAACCTTCGACAATTTGATCTAGAGTGTGGAATGGTTAATTTATAGCCATGAGATCTGCTACCACGTGCTTCTTACCGATGAAACAGGTGTTCAAGTTGTAAGGGAAACAAATTAGGAGTTTTTGTCGTTTTTCCATAGAGGGGACAAGTCTACTTCCAACAAATTCCACATAAGTGTGATAATTGCAATACAGCATATCGACCCCAGCCTTCGACAGGTAACGAGATCAAGTGGTATTGTGATACTCATATCCTCAACAACCAGTCATTGGCTGTTAGAGACAGTGAGCTTGGTTTCAGTAAAAGAGGTAAACAATGTAATACGTTGAAGTAGCTGTTAAATAGAGCTTCTACGACTGAGAATGATGTTCAAACACAACTTCACAGGGTGCGACCTGGCCAAATGCTCAATACGCTTGTAAAGACCAAAGTTTAGTGGTGCTGGCACCCCACCCCGCAATTACACACAACAACCAGTTTTCGAAATTAAAACCTCCAGGATGGGCATGCCAATACTGAAGAAAATTTCTGACAATCTATAGGGTTCATTAGCGGATAAACTAAATGATCATCGATTTATTTGGCTTTGTCATGGCAGATTTTGAACTGCTGGTTTTATACTGTCGAGAAGATTTTGACCTAACAAACTTGAATTAATCGAAGATTAGTCGTGTTATGAGGTAGGTTATCACTTGAAAACTCCGCTCGGATTTGAAGGTTTGTTTAAATTACTCAAACTGCACCAAGGTCATTTTACTGTGGTAGACAAACTAAATTTGTTTACCACATTACCTTGCGTTCAAGGGCTCATTAAAACAAATCTTACAGTCCAGGTGTAATGAAAACAAACGCTGTGAAACCGGTAAGTGCAAATGATGTGAGCACAATAACAAGACTGATTATGTTCATTACTTTGATTGGGTGACTTATATCAATCACGTGTGTCATTCATCTAGCATTTTGCGGTGTCGATTTCGTTAGAGACTGTTGAAAATGTCAAATTTTTACAATCGCATTATCTATAGCCTATACCCGAGAGGACTTAATATTGTGAATATCGGTCAGTGAGTGGTAGAGGCAAATATGACCAAGAACAAAACTTGTCGTCTATCTATCTATCTATCGATCTATCTATTCATCTATCTATCTATCTATCTATCTATCTATCTATCTATCTATCTATCTATCTATCTATCTATCTATCTATCTATACTCTATCCTCCGCAACTTCTTTTTTTCCAAATAATGGTTTATTTAACAGCTGGTCATTTGTTTTGTTTAGGAGAATGTATTTTGCTATTAGTTGCTTGAGTCTGAGCTGAAAATGTCCGCGAATAGAATATTTGTCCAAATGAAACACTTGAAGCATATTTCGCTGGTAACTGCTACACGAACTCACGTGCTGGTTCGATGGATAAATGAAACGGCTGCTCGTGACCTAATAAATCGAAGCTCAAGGTCGAAAGCATTCAAACATGCTGACCTTGTGACCTTGTATGAGTGCGTTCCTGCTAATGCTCGGTACTTCAAAGGTGTATAGCTTGTTGTTGATGTTGGCATCATTGGATCCATGTCGATCATGAATGTACATCACAGGAGCAGGAACAGTCCGATTCTAGAGTAGCAATCTGGTTGACAGCGCACAAATCGATAGCCTATCATTGACCAATAAGCGGTATTTGCATTCTGTCAGTGTGGCCATCGTTCACTAGCCGAGAACAACATTTGCTTTCTTGAAGATTACGCCTTACTCAGTGCCTCCAATCGGTCAAAAGTCGATTCTTTCCAACTCGAATGGTCGGAGCTTCCATTTCACTTTTACGGCCTCCCCAAAGTTTGACGTCCTGATTTCAAAGATCCCTTAAGTAGATCTTTTGGAATGTGACCATTTTCCCATTTGTACTTGTGACACAGAGAGCGTTGGCGCGTTGTCATTGTAAGGAAAACATGCTCATAGGACCATTGCTAGAAAGCACTTCAGCACTCGTTCCTTTCTACATCCAGGAGAAAACCCTGAGGAAAAATCGGAGCAGAGTCTCGTAGACGGTTAGTTGGTGCACACCACCTCTTTCTGTCAACTCCCTGCTGCCTTGCAGGTCGCACTTGGTTGTGCATAGGCTAGAGAAGTTGACTCGAACAAACGCCGGGGTGCTGGGGACGCTGCTTTGTACCCAAATTCCCAAGACATTTCATGAATCACGAACTATTACAACCTATCGCTAATGCTACGGCGTTCCCGGTACGCGACACGCCTCATACTCTTTCAGCGGCTGGGGTGAAAAGTAAGCAAGCTGGATCCCTTAATACCCGCTCCCCGTTGTTTATCTCATGTTGGAATGTCAGAACGCTCCTCGATCCCGGGAGTCAATACATCACGATGCGCAGTCTCTACGACTATGGCGTGATTATAGGATGCTTGTCGGAGGTATGAATACCGGGCACTAGCTGCATTCGTATCAAAATTCCAGGAAGGGACATCTCCTACTGGTTGTACCACAGTGGACCCACTGACAACTCCGGGCTACACGGCGTTGCGATTGTGCTTGATGCGAAGGCCCAAAATGCCCTAACGTTATGGGAAGCCATTTCACTACGAATTTTGGTTATGCGTTTCCGTGGAAAACCGGTCAACCTGAGTGTTTTGTCTGTTTACGCGCCTACCATGCCCACCGACGATGCATCCAAGGACGCATTTTATGAAGAATTACAAAAGGCCGTAGATAAAATCCCTAGGCGCGACATGCTGATTATTGCTGGTGACTGGAATGCCCGTACAGGCGAACCGGACGCTACTACACAGCGGATTATCGGCAAGTTCAGTCTCGGAACACGTTGCGAAAATGGTGAGCGCATGCTTAATTTCGCCAGCTTTAACCGTCTGACAGTGACGAACACGCGCTTTCAGCATCCTAGGAGACACTTGTTAACATGGTATTCTAACGACGGACGCACTGCACACCAGCTGGATCATATTTTGGTCCGCTCGCGCTGGAACTCATCTGTTGAGGACTGTAGGGCTTATCGTGGTGCGGAGACTGGCAACGCCAGCGGTACAGATCACGTCCTGCTACGCGCGAGAATCAAAATTCACCTCAGCTCTCGTCCGAGGCCCCGCCCCACTAAACGAATTAATACAGCGGCTTTGAACGACAGTGAAAAGTGTCTCGCTCTATCCAATTCTCTCGCCTCCGAGCTAACTAACTTTGAGGTTTCGGACGAATCCAATGCTTCAGTCGACTCTCAATGGAATCATCTGAAATCAGCGCTACAACGAGCCTCAATAGCGGAGCTCGGGATGACTTCCGAAAACGGAAAGACTGGCTATCCGAGGAAACCCTGAAGTTATCTGACAAAGCTCGCGAAGCGCGATTGTCGGGATCGTCAGCGCACCGCAGCCTCAGACGACAAGCCACGCGTTCTGCCAGGCACGATCGCAACACGTATTGGGAATGTTTAGCTAAAGAAATGGAGAATGCTTCGAGTAGCGGCCAATTTGGCTCACTCTTCCGCCTGATCCGTATTTCTTCGGGCCGACGAAATTCGACCGAACACCCACTTTGCGATTTGAGCGGCTCACCGCTTTGCGAACCGGACAAGAAAGTGGAACGCTGGGCTGAGCATTTCAGCATGTTGCTAAATCGGCCGGCGCCACTGACGGCACTACCAACGGCTGTAGCGAGCGAGACATATAATGTTTCCTGCGATCACCCAACGCGCGACGAAATCATCCGAGCCATCGGCCGACTAAGGAACAACAAGTCCCCTGGCGAAGACGGCGTCCCCCCTGAGGTGTACAAGGCCTGCTCTTCCGTTTTGATTGAACCACTGCATGATTTGTATCGTAAGATATGGGAACTAGAGGAGCTTCCACGCGACTGGGGCACTTCACTCTTGATCCCCATCTTGAAGAAAGGTAATGCCTCATTGTGCGACAACTACCGTGGCATCAGTCTTATCGACATCGCCGCGAAGGTTTTTGCAGTGATTCTCTTATGCCGCTTTACGGAAGAGAGGGATATACGTACGCGAGTCAACCAAGGCGGTTTTCGTCGAGGTCGGGGCTGCGTCGACCAGCTGTTCACATTGCGTCGGATTCTGGAACATCGTTACCGCTATCAGCAGGCAACAACCGCTTGTTTCATCGACTTCGAAGCCGCCTTCGACTCCGTCGACCGAGATTCGCTGTGGAGTGTGATGCTGGCGGATGGTATGCCGGAGAAACTTGTGCGCATGATGCAAGCGTACTATTCATTCACGCAGAGCCGCGTACGCGCATATGGAATGGTGTCCTCGACGTTCCCCATTAGGACTGGTGTCCGGCAAGGGTGCCCTTTGTCCCCTGTGCTATTCAACTTCGCGATCGATTGGACAATGAAGCAGGCGCTTTCAGATTACGCCGGTGTGATACTGAGTCCGAGCGTTTCGATTGCCGATTTGGAGTATGCCGACGACATCGTAATCTTGGGGGATGATCCTGAAACGCTTCAGACGACCCTGGAACGCCTCAGCTCATTTGCTTCTATGCTGGGGCTACGAATCAACACGCGCAAAACTAAGTATTTTACCACGCCACTGGACCTCATCTGCCTCTCAAGATTGGTGGCGAGAACTTGGAGATGGTGAACACTTTTCGTTACCTTGGTTCGTGCGTGCTACCGTCAGGCCAAGCCAGGGATGAGATACCGACCCGTGTGCAAGCTGCGCGCACGGCGTTTTCGCGACTACGTTGGGTTCTATTTAGCCGTAGAGAAATCAGCCGATTTACAAAGCTGCGCGTCTACAGAGCGGCGATTCGCCCAGTTCTCACTTATGGATGCGAGTCGTGGCCTGTGCGGGTGGAGGATATGCGGAAACTAGAGGTTTTCGACCACTGGTGTCTCCGACGCATCCTCAATGTTCGATGGAATGAGCGGGTAACGAATGACGATGTTCGCCACCGTTGTTTTGATATCCCTCGCCTGAGTTCGATATTGCGGCAATACCGACTAAGATGGTTTGGCCACATCCTGAGACGCTCGGACGCTGAACTCACCAGGATGACACTATCGCCGACACCATGCGCAGAATGGCGTTGTCGTAGCGGAGGACAAGTGAAGACTTGGCTCGCCACAGTGAGATCGGATTTGGAGCTGCTTGGTCTACGATCGGTTTACGAATGGCGCACGTGGGACCGGACCTGGCTCACAATCTGCGCGGATCTCGCTTCTAACCGCCGAGCGTGGGCGGCTGCAATCCGTGACGTCAATGAAGCCGACTCATCCTCCATGAGGAGATAGTCGCACTAAAGTAAAGTAAAGTAAGTACATCCGAGATATGTTCAAAATGCGAGGATGCTTATTAAATGGACAGCATTCGAACTCGGTTCATGCTTTGGATCTTACTATAGAGCAGCGCAATCTAGACAGTCCACGCTCGACACGAGCGGAGTTTGAAGGCATTTAGAAAGCACACATGGTTGTACAAGTGCATGGTTGTGCAATCGTCCAGTACTTTGTGCTGTGCGCCTAATACCATGCTAAATTGATTGTCTAGAGGTAGTGAGCTGCGTGCTGAAACACGCTGGAGTCTCACTACCATTTCCTGTTCTTTTTTGTTCCTCTTGTCTGTCTAGGACTGGGCAACCTGACAGTATCATAGCCCACGTGCAGTCTCTGACTGTGCGGCACTTTGTTTGGATCAGGCTTGAGTTTTCATACCATACATATCATACAAGTGACACCTTACTATTTTGTTTGCCGCAGGTTATGTGCTGCGTTCCACAACGCACTGCAATCTCATCGTCCCTATCCTGTTCGTTTTATCTTTCCAGGATATAACAACCTAACAGTATCGCTATCACTATGTTTTCTATTCTCGCGCGGTACATTCCCAGAACCAATGCTTGTGAATATTTGTATCATATCACGAATTTCAGAACTAAAACCTCCACAAAAAGCTCATTCGCATACATCTCCATCACACACCCAACGACCGGTTTCGTGCTGTTTGCACTAATCAGGTACGGATAGTAGGATCAGGATCCGCATACGCTTGAAACCCAGTCTACAGGAGTGTGGGCTCATGTGATTGAACAGGCTGGTCAAACCAACCTTATCCGACAATGGCATACAAGCGCAACTTGTGTATCATTCATCCACTGTTTCAAGCGCATGCGGATCCTGATCTTACTGTCCCTACCTGATGAGTGCAAACAGCACGAAACCGGTCGTTGGGTGTGTGATGGAGATGTATGCGAATGAGCTATTTTGGTCATGGTCATAGGTTCAAACCCAATTTACATTAGTGTGGGCTCATGTGATTACACAGGTTGGTCGTACGAACCTTATCCAACAGTGGCACACAAGCGCAACTTGTTAAAACGAGCACATTTTCATTATACGATAGTAAATACGAGTGGGTTGAACTCCAGTGGAGTAATCTACTCAAACGAAATATTCTTTTATACAGCCAAGCAAACAAGAATATGACAATGAAAAACTATTTGTAAATCTTTGCATCATCGCGCAAACTGAGCTGGAAAAAATGTGTTTCCGTAGTGAAATGTTACAGCAATGTCCGTTTTCCTCACGAGAGCCTGTCTGTCTATCGATTGATCGATCTGTTGTGGGAACTTGGTTGTTTAAATGCATCAACTTGCGGGTAAGCGGGAACTTTGAATTTTGACAGAAAATATTTGTTCATCTGAATGCACAAAAAAGCAGGCTGCATTTTTGAAGTGGGGAGATTTTATTTTTTATTGGGTTAGCCTGAAAACCATGAAAATCGTCAAATATTATTTTTATTGTAATTTTTGAATCTCGCTTGATATTTGAACATTACTGGTACTGATGTGCAAGTAGAAGTAACATATTTTTTCTTTACTTGTCACTGCTGTGAGACAAGAATAACCCTGACATTTCGTTTCCTTAATCGATAAGTCAATCGATAAAGTCAATTTGAAATTGTGTAAGGTAGTGGTGTGTAAGGGATGGGGATGTAAGCACCACAATACATTGGTGTAAGGATATAATTTTGAGCAGTTTTTTAAAAAAAATTTGACAAATTGAAGAATCATATTCGTGAAACACAATGTTTGTAATGAATCAATTTGAGCAGTTAAATTTGGTAACGTTTCGCTTATTGCACACAAGTTTGGTTACATCAAGGTTGTCTATACGAACAGAGATCAAGCTTAAATTTCATTCGCCGGAACAATCCTAAGCTGTGTAAGAACTACACAGCCCATGGTGGGTGCTGCGCTCGCTAAGATAGACAGGCGCAATCAATATCAACTGACGCACCACCGTTTGATCCCTCAATTGTTTTGGTCTTGGCAGGTATGAATGACATCTGCTGACCGATCAGCTCGATTGAGTATTCGGTGCGTGCACTAGGGGTCATGCACGTTAATGTTTATCCGCTGCAGAACCGGACGCCAGATTGACTGCATTCTTACCAGCCTTTGTAATCTCAACCGCCTCAGCGTTCCATGCATGGTTTTATTCCCCGCCTTATCACTTTTACGTTATCAAGATCAACTCTATGACCTATGTCCAGCTAGTGCTGAACGTCTGATCAGTGATTGATATTCACTGGAATTGCTCGGCGGTTCACGACTCGATTTTTGTGTTAATTTACCCTAGTACGAAGTTCTCTGAAAGTTTACCCGATATAAACTCCCGAGCAACCTGCGCATTTGATTTTGGATACGCAATTCGGAGCACACCATGAAGTCCTCTTATCATTAAGATGCGTTCTATCCCTTTATACGTTGATCGTTTACTTACAGTATTAAAGATTTTACTTATTACCTCTGCCGAGTCTTTTTCTTTTAATTCAACTTTTCCGTTATTGGTTCTGGGCGTTTTACTGGCTTCAGTTGGCGCTTAAATGGTCTCACATAGAAACTATGATCAGCAAACCAACTACTTACTTTTTGATAGGTTTGCTTCCCATCTGCGGCATTGCTTCACAAGTGTTCAACTTTTCAGAACAGCAATTTCGAAACTGCGTTAAATACCGTTAAGTAGTACGCAGTCAAATGCCTCAAGTGTGCATTAGCGTCGATTTGCTTGCAATAGGCTATGGTTTTCATTCAACAGTTCTCCTTTACCGCGAGGCAGTCCAAGAATGGAAAAGTTCCTTCTGTCGACACAATTGCCTTTGTAACCTTGGATTTTGGGATCCAAGTTGTTGAGGTAACTATGAAATTATTCTAATTTTATCTGGTTTTATGATGGCGAATGAATAATACACATAGGGCTACAATACCTTTGGCCATTGGGCAGACCCACTTGCGGTACAAAGACGTTTGCAAAAGAGTCATGAAAGTTCATGGCATTGACGCCGTGAGTTGTGAAGAACTTGCTATTGACCACTCACTTTGGAGGCATTGTGTAAAGCGTCATCTGCAAACTGGGAAGGAGCAGATACAGCTCTTGGCTGCTGAACACAGATCACGCCGCCGGTCTGCAATTTACGCCCTACAATCTAGTTCTGTCTATCGTTGCAAGCGCATTAGGAGAGATTGTTCCTCCCGAATTGAACTGTTTAGCCATTCAAAAAGCTGTAGAACACGAAAATTCACACGATTGTGATATACATCCATGGTTGATATCGACCGAAGGAGGCCAACAACAACCTTTCTCCGACGAAGTTTATTTCTTATATGAAACTTCTCAAAATTTTCCAAGAACAATTTTGGTAGCACTGTGGAAATAAGTGAGCATATTGCTGAATCTTCTTGGTGCCTTTATAACCGGTGATTAAACAAGAAGTGTTGCATATTCAGACAAATCACTATGTGGTAGTCTGTTTACCGTACAACCCCAGCAACTGCATTAGATGTGAGCATCCTTAGTACCGCTTGGACAATCTACGAGATTTTCATCATGTAGCGCTTTCACAAGCCAACCTGGTGAAACTTTATTCAAGAACAATCTCGGTAGCATGCTCTAATGTCAATCAGAATGACTCTCTATGTGTAAGAATGCTCAACTATAGCACAATATCGTAATTCATTTTAGCAATCGCTTTGAAGATACAAACAGCCATTTTTTTGTGCGCAGAAAGGTATACTACTGGTGACTAAAACGGTAGTAATTTTATAATCAATTTTCTCTCGAAATATCAAGCAGGTTTGTGTTAAATCATTGAGGAAAAGTGATAAGGCGGGGAATAAAACCATACATGGAACGACTTCACGCTGAGGCGGTTGAGATAACAAAGGCTGGTAAGAATGCTGTCAATAAGGTGGATGGGGCTGATATCTCCACAATCTGGCGTCCGGTCCTGCAGCGGATAAACATTAACGTGCGTAACCCCTAGTGTGCGCACCGATTACGCAATCGCGCTAATCTGTCAGCAGATGTCATTCACACCTGCCAAGACTAAAACAATTAAGGGATTATACGGCACGTAGGGGTGGTGGTGCGTCAGTTGATATTGAACGCGCCTGTCCTTCTTAACGAGCGCAGAACCCACAATGGACTGTGCAGTTCTTAACCAGCTTATGATTGGCCAGGTGAATGCAATTTAAGCTTGATCCCTGTTCGTACTGACACCCTTGGTCTGAAGAAGCTTCTGTGTCAGAAGCGAAACGTTACCCATAAACTGCTCTCACCGATTCATTACAAACATAATTTTTTCATGATTATGATTCCCCGATCTGTCACAAACATGTTCCATTACATCACTGAGGAAAAATTATTACCGATACAATTACTACTGATTTTTTTATTGATTTTTATTTGGGAAGATATTGACAATTGCAGCATACAAAGTTAATAGAGAGAAGGTATTTCAATGAAAATAAAACTGTTCAGATTATTTTCAGTGGAAAATTACAATGTTTGATCCCATGGATGTGACGTTTTGGCCAGTTGGATTACACTCTATAGGGAGTCGTCAATTTGAAATTTTGTTGTGAGTTTCATTTGATCACAACACTGTTCGAATTGAAATGAGTGTAATCTCTTTGTCGCCATTTGATTACGGAAACTGTCAGATAACTGTGGTGTTTTTTAACTACGGAGTGAATTACACAGATTTCCTTGGTTTATCGGATGAATGGGCTACCCAAAATTTGGCTATGCATATCCAGTTATCCAATTGCTTCAACGTTCAACCTTCATTGGCAAACAATATGGTTCTCGTAGGATTGGCGATACGTTCTCTTGTTGTGGACAATTTTATATTTTGCCTTCATGAACATCAACCGCAACATCCAATTAATCTAGCCTGTTCGGGAACGGACTTTTGGTTTTATATCTCAACACCACGAAGGATATTCCAACTTATTTCGTGCAAGGAGAAATCCAAGTCAAGCTTCAAGGATCGTTAGCTATTACACGCTTATAATCTTGGTCGACTTCAATAACCCATATATATCGACGGGCAAACAGATTCTCAGGTATCTTTCGATTAATATTTAAAAGATTCTCTCTGGTAACGTTATCAAGGATAATGAATGTCTACCTTCGCCCTACGATGGAGTATGCGGTAGAGGTCTGGGCTCCTTGGCTGCGAGAAGACATTGCTCTCTTCGATAAAATCTATCATAGAGCAACAAAGTTAGTGATGGGTATTCGCATTGTTCCGTACACCGAAAGATTGCGACCGCCTATAGAATTGTGGCTACTATAGGACATCCCCTAAAACACTTGCTCGATGTGTGTGATGGGAAAGTCACACGCGGACATACCATATCTCTTTACGTTCCAAGTTCCAGTATTGTTTGTCGGCGCCATTTTTTCGCCGTATGTGCTATATTTCTTTGGATTTCCTTATCCCAACATATGGTGGACTCTCCTTGCCTAGCGGTGTTCAAAGCGCAATTGGACTCGCACTTGCAAAAGAACATCATTCGTGAGTCTCACGTTTGATATTCTCTATTGCTTTTATGGATGTTGGCCTCCTTC
This sequence comes from Atriophallophorus winterbourni, assembly GCA_013407085.1. Taxonomy (NCBI): domain Eukaryota; kingdom Metazoa; phylum Platyhelminthes; class Trematoda; order Plagiorchiida; family Microphallidae; genus Atriophallophorus; species Atriophallophorus winterbourni. The sequence goes on from JACCGJ010003209.1 coordinate 58,006, forward strand.
GGTCGATGTCGACCATGGATGTACATCACAATTGTGTGAATGTTCATGTTCTGCAGCTTTTGGAATGACTAAACACTCCGATTCGGGGGGAACAATCTCTCCCGCAGCGCTGGCAACGAAAGTCAGAACTCCGTTGTATTGCATCAGTTGCACGCCGGTGGCGTGATCTGCGTTCAGCAGCCAAGATCTGTATCGGCTCCTCCTCAGCTTACCGACGACGCTTTACACATTGCTGCTAAAGTGAGCGGTCAAGCGCAAGTTCTTCCCAACTCGCCGGGTCAATGCCAAGAGCTTTCATATCGCTTTTGCAAACGTCTTTGTACCGCAAGTGCGGTCTGCCCAATGGTCGACTTCCTAATTGCAACTCACCATTGAGTAGATCTTTCGGAATACGACCATTTTCCATTCTGTAGACATGCTTTTATACTATTGTATTTTTCATGTTTTTATTCATACCGTAATCCTGTGGTTTTGTAAAGTATTAACTTTTTTAATGATAAATCTTTGAATCCTTAACGAATTTCCTGTTTCAAGATTGAAGATGCGGGGTTAAAAAGCATATAGTTATAGTTTGAACATTTAGTTTCTTCACAGCTCACAAGACAATGTTCCAGTGACATTCACAAGGAGCAGAATGGTCTATATCACTTTAGCTTACCCCTTTTTCAGCATTGAGACACACACGAACAGAAAAATTACCATTTCTCGGACAATTAATTTCAACAACACAAATTTCTAATTTCTACCAACCAATTTGCAAAACAAACGAATTTCTGTCACAAACGATTTCCTGCGATTACCGGGTGTGCGATAATTCCTTACATTACCTTTCCACTGTTCCGTGGGCACGAAAACATACGACTAGCCCAGTTCGAAGACAAACGAATTTGCCCCGTGGTTTTAGCAATTTTCTCGTAAGGCAGATGTGTGACACACTATGTTTCAAGGAGGGAGATTATCGATCGCATGACACGTGACGTGACTCGATTCAAATCAAAGTGGTTTGCTGCGCGAGATTGGCGGACATTAGACAGACGAAAGATTGTCGAAAGGAAGGCTAAATTGGCAAACTGAACACAGTTCTCGTGGGGTTTTAAAAGTGCCGGATGTCGAGAATAATGAGAGTAGTTGAACGGAATTAAAATGGAATCAGAAGGACGTTTTCCGTTGACAACTTCGCTCTGTTTAGAAGACATAAAGGATAATATCCAGAACAATGATTACCAGCACGACGCTAAAGCGGAAATCACTAAAAAGGACGGTAACAGAAATCCATATCCCACATTAATTTAGGTTGCGTACGAATCCCACTCTAAACTCAGGGTCAAATGGGGCAAAACATCAGCTATTGATCGATAATCGTCCCGCACTTCATACATAATCAAACAAAAGAACCGAATGATCACTCTTTCCCAGCGGTGCCAGCTATTGAATAGCCACTACCGCGGTTGACTCAGGCGTTAAGACAAGGTCAAGGGTTGTATATTGGTCAAGACCCCGTCTGCAAGTTGGCTGGTTAACGTGATTGTGCAGTGAAGCAATTTCTATATCCTCCTTGAATTTATGTTCAAACGAATACAGGGAGTGATCACCTCTTGAAAACAGATGCGGGAGATTAAAATCGCCCATGATCAGCAGCTTGTGACGCATTGCAAGAATTTGATTAATTTATCATTAAATGAATTTTCAGATGTTGGCGATTGGTGAATGATGCCAATCGTACAATCATCTCAATTGATTAGGTTTACTGAAAACCACATCGTTTCTGGAAGGCTGAAGTCAGCATGATCGATTACGTTACACTGCGCCAAACGTTCGTGATAATATACTACAAATTCACCACCAGATCTTCGAGCACGATCGCGACGGAGTAGTGACATGTTTGGAATTGAAAGCTCAGAATCAGTCATTTAGGGATGGAACCAAGTCGCTGTAACTATAATCAAATTAGGTGAAAGTTTGTCATAATGCTCGCTTAGCTTAGCTAATGTGTTAATGAAACACTGAGCATTTGTATAGATGCACTCGATCGTATTTATCTTACACAAAGTAGGATCGCGCAATGTAGCTATTGGTCCAACTCGCGACCTATTTCGCTTTTTTGAGTTACATTTTGACTGTCAGTAACAAGATTGCAATCCAATTGCGACTGCGATGGTTCACTGGGTTCTAGTGAGGGAACACGCTCGGACACGTTTAGTCTTACATCGAGTGGGAGTTTTGCGCGGTACGATTTCAAGTTCTTATTGATAGCGATAGCCATGTCGGTCTTTAGAATACTTGACCCATCGCCTTTTAGTTGGAGAATCTAGGTATTCTAAACTATGTCAACAACAATTGAATAACGAGATCCAATGGCATCGGCAATGTATAACCACTGCTTCAAATCGCGTTGCTTTGATTCCGAAGTTGATGCTGTATCACCATTTTCGGGGACACCGAGGAATATTAAACTACGTGAAGTAGAGTGGTCTCGATAAGTCGATCGACCTTTTCTATTCCACCAGGGTATGTTGGCTTTGACTCGGCAGGCCAAACCGGGACAAGCACTGAGAAGATACGTCTTGAGGATGACATCTTCCATGTCGGGTTTAGTTCGCATTGTCACCCTTAAAAGTGGCGGCCGGTCTATGTGTGGGGAGATTTTATGTCGAGTTAAGCGCGTCATCGAAGTAGGCACTAAAGCTTTCAAGCCCATGTTTGTACAGAGCTTACTCCATTCTTTGAGCTCATGTGCGTGTCTTGCTGAATGAAAGTGTATCTGTAGACTTCCGTATATTTGTGCAAATTACACTGAGAGCGATATAGGTCATAGTTGAATTAGCGTTAATGTTGCGTTTCTCTGATATGGTAATTAGACGGCTGGGAGTCCTGGCCAAAGTGTTCACCAATAAATCAGATGATGACCTAGGTGAGCAGGGTTAACTAGGTCCATCTTTATTACACCTAGATAAGCAGTCACCACACTCAGTTGAGGGAGCACTTTTTGCGAATTTTTCTCATCCGTTTTGCCGCCTTGAGCAACATTTATTTCTAATTGAATTGCGTCAGCCAATGTATCTACCAAAAGCATTTATATGCTTCCTCAAGTTTTCAATGACAATTTTCAAAAATCTCTGTTCCAGATTCCGGCTTTGCCTCATGGGAACTATTTGTGGGTGTATCGTTAGGCTGTATACTTCGACATGCACTACATACGTAGCAAACACATTGAGGACACCCTCCGTTACTCTTAGATCCGACTCAAAATATATGCGTTTGTACATTTTGTCATTTGCTAAATAAACACGGAACCATTTGATGTGTTCTTGTGTTGTTGTATTCGCGTGTAGATGTGATTATCGTTAGAAAGGGGTTTAAGCATGACCAACGGAAGATGTGATTAGCATAGAATGTTTTGCCCCCGATGTGTATTTCAATATTTTATTAGACGTTTGAACTCCATTTAATCTACTTACGATACCACATTTTGGCAACAAGCTCAGTCGGTTGCTATATGGGTACACAACTCCGGAGTTTCCCCTAAATGTTGGAATATATCCCACGGTTTCTTATTGAAATATATGATATACTCATTGATAGCAAAAATACGGATCAATAATTTGGAGCCAATCGGAATACGGAGAGCTCAATCCACGTGACCTCGAGATAGGTCACATGGTTAGCATCATTATTTTAGTGGCAAAACTCTCAAGAATTAAGACTGACTATACAAAATCTTGATCAGTGAAGGTTAAGAAGTACGTCTTCAAACGTTTTGAAATATTCTATGAAGAGACAGCGGAAAATGATTAAGCTAACACACCTGGTTCGGCATGCCTCATGTAACATTGTTCGACTATCGTTTGCTTTTTACATGGAATACTTTTGCAGCAGTAATAAATCGATCAATCGGTCATAAACACTCAGGGTTCTGTCACTCCCCCCTCCTCGGCTATTAATGAACCCTTTATGACAAGCCGTTTTCACTCAAGTATTTGCGTGTGTGCGCTGGTCCATAAACTGAGAGATAGCGTTGTGTGTTCTATTCAATTAAGCAATGTGACAAGACGGTATGGCATGGTTGTGAGCAGTAAATGACGCATGTTATCGATCGAAAAATTCGATCACGTGATACGAATGATTTGATTGGTCCAAATGCTCTAGTGAATTTCTGCGTGAAGAGAATCAAGTTGACAATCAAAACACGCTGTAAGAAATCAATAAATAAAAGATGTAGAGTTTGTTGCGCATGAAACGTTACCTGCGATGTCGGGCTTATCGTTAAAGTGTATTAATAGATCTAGCAGAACTATTTGAACAGTCTAGAGGGATGCCACTGTTGCGTAGGGTTCGTACAACGAACCACGATGTTCAAACACCGAATCACATAGTGATTCGTGGTCAAGCACTTGAGACGCTCATGGATGACCAGTGATGTGTTGCTCACATCCCCCGAAATTACACTCCACTACCGGTTTCTGGCTGTTTGCCGTCATCAGATGGAGACAGTAAGATTGGGTTCAGTGAGCCTTGAAACAGTGGATAAATGGTAAACAAGACAATACTTGAATGCCACTGTTGCATAGGGCGCTTATGGTTGACCAAAGTGAAGTGTTGCTCACATCCGGCGAAATTATAATCCATTACCGGTTTCCACTACTGTTTCAAGGCTCGCTGAACCTGATCCTACTGTGTCCACCTGATGACGACAAACAGCCAGAAACCGTTAGTGGAGTGTAAGTGCGGGGGATATGAGCAACACATCACTTTGGTCATCCATAAGCGCCTCGAGTGCTTGAATACGAATCACTATGTGATTCTGTGTTTCAAAATCGTGGTTCGTTGTACGAACCCTATTCAACAGTGGCATTCAAGTATAACCTTTTTACCACTTATTCACTGTTTCAAGGCTCACTGAACCTAATCTTACTGTCTCCACCTGATGACGGCAAACAGCCAGAAACCGGTATTGGTGTGTTAGTGCGGGAGATGTGAGCAACACATCACTTCAGTCTAGAGTGAGATTCATAACTTTTAAACCAGTGTTAGTGAACCAGAGAAGATTAACCAATCATGTAAGGCGCTGGATGGAAGACTTGAAGTAGTAGTATGAATATCAACATCAATCACTAGATATGGCCTGCTAGTATGCTAAATCAAATCAAAACTTTCTCTTAGCGCTTTCGTTATGAATGATTCCAGAATGATCTCGTAGGTGATCACAAATTCGAAAAATGCAAACCCCCATCCTCATTCACTGCCGCAATAACTAGATACTGCAGCCAGAATAATACTCGCGTTTGAAGAACTCCCTTTCGACCACGTCTGAGAAGCAAGCTAAGAGATGTCACGTGATTTCCGGCAAGGTTCCCAACATTTCTTTTAGAACAGCATGAGCATTACAGATTGAGGTCTTGAAGGTCAACGTTCGTTTATACTTTGTTTATGTCTACACGACATACCTAATGTATTTGTAGACGGAAATCAAAATCAGTGGCTCCCACCCGAAGCCGAGGATATGCACTGCTGATGAGCTCAAATAAGAGAGCGAAAATCGAGTCCAGTGCTTCCATTATTGACCGCCGTGATCAACTTTGTGAATAGTTCAATGGGGTTGGCACGAATGAGTAGTCACATAACAGAATGACAAACCATACGAATCAGTGTAAACTTTCACCATGTTTATCGGCCCATTAATCACTAAAATTATCATTGTAATGCTTTGGTTATACCGACGAAGAGCGTGTTACATTCCGAACGGAAGTTCGAACGGCTTAGATGTGTAGCAGTCACCTATGCGTGAATCATCACAGTATTCAATACACTGTTATACTCACACTTGACAATAAGCAGCGTGAGACATAAACGTTATGGTGTCGTTCTGTCGAATGGTGCTTTTGGGTCGCGTCTGCATATCGTGAGCCATGCAACAAACATATTGTGTCTTGATGGTTCCGCAGTGACAACCTTAAAAGACGTCGAAAAGGAGTCGAATAATAGATATGTCAAACGTCGTTATGGTGACAGTTGTGTACATTTTGCAAGCCTGTCGAATCCCCAAGCATTTGACAATTCGCGATTTGTTTGTCGGGTGCCGGTGACACATGATGTAAACAAAAGTTTTGATCAGAAGAGCATACGACTGATTGTATCGTTGGACGCGAAGTCCAAAAATGTTAAATTTGAAGCATTCATAAGCGTCATACACGATTTGTTTAAGATAGGACTTAAGGGTAAATGACGTAAGTTAGACTAAATTCATCATCATTTTGAAACATTGCTATTAGTTGCCTCGCATCAGCATAACACAGCATTGTTTTAACATTTCCAACCGTGTCTAATATTGACGTCATGTTCACGGAAATAGTTGTTGGCCATCTTCCGTCGATGTTTAGTATGGATGTACATCATAAGCATCGTGGATGGACAGAGTGACTTACGGTGAAGTGCTTTCAAAATCTGGTCTACAGAGCATGTTCACCCTATTGCGACAGCGCAGCATGTGGTGTCTAGGTCATGTCTACAGAATGGAAATTGGTCGTATTCCGAAAGATCTACTCTATGGTGAGTTGTAATTAGGAAGTCGACCATTTGTCAGACCGCACTTGCGGTACAAAGACGCTTTTAAACGAGATATGAAAGCTCTTGGCATTGTCCCGCCGAGTTGGGAAGAACTTGTTCTTGACCGCTCAAATTGAAGGCATTGTGTAAGGCGTCGTCTGCAAGCTCGGCAGGAGCAGATACAGCTCTTGGATGCTGAACGCAGATCACACCGCCGACGTGCAACTGACGCCCTACAACCGAGTTATGCCTATCATTTGAGTGTTGCTGGAAAGATTGTTCCTCCCTAATCCGACTGTTTACTCATTCAAAATGCTGTAGAACATGAAAATCCAACAACAACAACAACAACATAAGCACAATGTGGTCTCATTCCCCTGGCACAGTCTTATTGGAAGGCTTTAACTCCACTATCTTAGTAGATGTTGTTCGACAGGCATCCACTGTTTGAACGTCCGGGGTTCTCCAAACGAGTATGTTGCCCAACGCTCAGGCGAAAGATGCAGTGAAGTTAAGGGTTGATTGTGCGCGTAATGTTTTTTAAAACACAAATGCATCCTTTAGCGCAGGCCCGGGAATCAACCTCAATATCAAATAGTGTTATCTAAGCACCGATAGGATCAGTACTGATTTACGGATGTGAGACATGGCCGCTGAGGTCAGAAGCAGTCCGATCTTCAGAAGAGTTCGAGCATTGGCTTTCAGTATCATCTTGGACGTCTGATATACAGAATGGGTATCCAACGTTGCCGTTCGGTGTGATGCAACGGAATACCTCCGCTTTCCGTTCACACCTAACGGCGAATGACTAGACTTAGCGCTCACGGAAAACGTCATCAACCCTAAACCCGCTAGTACATTGCGTTGGCGATAAGCCGGTCAAGAGGAGACCTGACTGTCAACTGTGAAGTAGAATGTAGATGCCTGGGACTGCTTTTGTCTACGGTGTTCAAAGGTGGGAACGAGACAGGATTAAGATCTGCGCACGTGGACTGACGTGATTCGAGACGATATAAAAGTGTGGTCGAGGATAAATAAACCAAAAGAATGCGAACTTCTCCAGACGGATCTGGACAACCTCCAGGTTTGGTTCCTAAAAATTGCCGTTCATTTCAATTTCCAAAACCATCACATGTTAAACCTTGGAAAATATGTAGAGTTCCGGTATTTTCTTGGTACACGCAGCCTCTCGTGGACTATGGAACAAAAGGACTTGGGTGTGTTAATAAGCAACATCTTAGGGATGTCGAGTCATTGCAACTCTGTCTATCGCAAAACATCACAGAAATTGTCACTCCTGAAGAGAATTTTCGGTAGGTTCTCAAAACAGACATTTGCCTGCATTATAAATACGTACATAAAGCCAACGATGGAATATGTAGTTTATGCATGGTCACCATGTCTTTAAAAAGATGTTGCGACTTTGCAAGCTACGAAACTTGTTACCGGACTCAGCCGGAAACCATACAACGAGCGAATCAAAACTCTGAATTTATTCGATTATCCTCGTCGTCGTCTACGGGGCGATTTGATTTACAATATTTTGAATACCGCAAATCACCCTCTACAATGCTTGTTATATCTACGGCAAGACAAGAGCTCGCACATTTACTCTAACTGTCCCTCACTCGAGACTCAACTGCAGACGACATTTTTTTGCCGTGCGAGTTTGTTTCACAATCTGCAGATTATGTTGTAAACTCACCAAATCAGCAAACTTTAAAGAGAACCCATAATGCCTTTTTGACCCTAAACCCGTGCATCGAACAAAACTACACATCTTAACACCATGCACCTACATTTATTATCCCACCAATGGAAAACAATTTCTACCCTTTGGATATTTACTTGATTCTTGAACTGCGCAGTAAGCAACCTAATCCCATTTTTGCTTGTTATATTATTCGTTGTTGCCATATTATTCTATGTTTTTTGTAAAGTTATATGCTTTTTAGACTAGATTTAAGATAAGAAGTTATTTAATTGTGTGCAATGAATCGTGAATATGATACAAGTAGCAAAGGTCGAAGGACATTATTTTACATGGCAAACGAGTTTTTGTTAGGCACTCTAATGGCATTACCTCAAAACGTGCTATCTCGCGGACACTCAACAGGCATCAAAACAGTATAAGAAGGAAAGACCCAACATGCACTCTCCCGTCCCTCCCAAGTGACGCCATGTTTGATGTTCCAACATCCCACCATGTGGACATTTCTTAACGGTTTGCGACAGGATTGCCGACAGCATATGACAAGTGCTGGGGTTCATATCAAACAGAAGAAGAAGTATGCTGAGCTATGCGTCAGGACATCTCGAGCAATTCAGCGATACTCAACTACGGAAAGATTGACGTTCTTAAAATCAATTGCATATCTCTCCTGTTAAATAAATTCATTTGCACGTATTTTGCATTTTTCAGAATTTATCAAACTGAAGATTAAATGACTGAGGATTAAGTGTCAGTAAACCGTAAAGTACATGTTCTTAGACAGCTGTTTGCTTACATTGTCATAAATCATAAATCTTGATTATTGTTTGAGATTTCGCGTAGATAACAGAAAATAATTATGACAGTCAGACTTTAGGCAGTATAAAAGTACTGCATCTATGTCCGGACAAACTGAAATCATTTCAGCGAAACGCTGTACGGTGTACCGTAAATACCCGCGTATAGGACGATACCATGGATAGGACGCAGTGGATATTTGACCCTAAAAACGATGAAAAAACTGTGTATCTGTGTATAGGACGCATCCTAATTTTAGTCCTTAATTTCCATTAATTTTTATAGAAACGGTGAACTTAAGTCAATCACGGTGAACTCCATACAATCGCTATGATCGTCGTGTGTGCTGATTGCTGACTCATTCATCCTGTCAGTCAGCAGATGTCTGTCTAGCCTATGTAGACTATCGTGGAAAGTGCATTTCTCATTCTTGGGCGTCATGTTGAATGATTGGATGACATTTTTTAAGGAAAAGTTTCTGCTCCAACGAGAGTCAAATACTACTCCATGATTGGTTGATATTACACTTTCATGATATTACAAATCGGCAGTATAAATATTCTACCTATTACCGGTGTTTTAAAGATACAGTTCATTATTACCCTTCAACATGACGAAGACAAAACGACAGAGATATGCTTCAAACTTTAAAATGGAAGTGATCAAGTACGCGAAAGAACACGGGAACCGGGCAGCTGAGCGGCAATTTAGTATTATGATAAATGCATAATTTTTATAATAAAAGTATCCATGGATAAGACGCACCTGGGTTTTTAGGGCAACATATGAAGAAAAAATGCGTCCTATATGCGGGTATTTACGGTGTATAAAATGTTTCACGGCGGCCTTCATCCATAATGTTCACCAGAAATGTACTTTTAATGGCAGCAAATCGATAAACCCTGAGCACGTGATTAAAAATACGATAGTACACGTTGAATGGTGCAGGGCATGGCGCATGAACTTACATTTTTGCGTTGTGATTCTACCAAATACTGACATTCAAGCATTGAGCCCTCACACTGTTTGTCTTGAAAATGATTATTATGTATGTGGGGAGTTCATACCGCAGCCATAGCGCGGTATTCAAAACGGTTATATCTGGTTTAAACTTTACAAACCTTCAATTGTAACACTACTTCGTTCAAATTTTCATGAATATCCGCAGGATAGAATGGTTAATTGCGGTAAGATACAAGATGGTACAATGCTCCCTGCGCAGTGAGGATTTGTCAAGAGAGAGTTGCCCATTCGATTATGTGACCGGGATGCTGTTTGCAACCGCAGCCAAGAACTTAATAACCGTGGACTATGGAACAAGTTCTTTTGTTATGTATTGACGCATGTAATTCAACGACGCATCTACTAAACTCCACTTTCTCGTAGACACCGGTGCCGAGGTTAGCGGTATACCGCGTAGTTACGAAAAACGCGACCTCCGTCATTCAAGCATCACATTACAGGCGGCTAATAATTCAAAAATCTCGACCTACGGTGAGAAACTTCAAAAACTCGATCTCGAACTCAGACGTGAATTCCCCTTCGTCCTCCCGATGCGCAGAAGCCTATCATCGGCATCGATTTTCTGACGAAATACGGTCTCGTAGTCGATCTCCGACACCGACGGCTACACGACAATATCACTTCACTCAACGTGTCCGGAAAAATCTGTTCCATCACATCACTTGGTCTGCGAATTTTCGTCCCGAAGGATGCCACTTACAGCGATGTCTTGCGCGACTTCCGACCCTTAAACGCCTAGCACCATGCACGGAGCGACCTACCTACGATGTTCACCATCACATCGTCACTAAAGGGCCTCCAGTTTTCGCTGAAGCTCGAAGGCTGCCACCAGAGAAACTCAAAGCAGCGAAATGTGAATTTAACATATGGCCGCATTAGGTATAATTAGACCGTCAACCAGTCCGTGGGCATCGCCGTTACATATGGTCGCCAAGAAGAACGGCGATTGGAGACCTTGCGGCGATTATCGTGCGTTGAATAGCGTTACACAACCCGACCGCTACCCTATTTTGCACATTCACGATTTCTCACTTAGCCTTCACGGAAAATCAGTTTTCTCTAAACTGGACCTCGTACGTGCATACCACCGGATCCCCATGGCCCCTGACGATATTGCTAAGACTGCTGTAATAACGCCATTTGGTCTTTTTTGAATTCCTTCGCATGACCTTTGGATGGCGCAACGCAGCACAGTCTTTTCAACGGTTCATGGATCAGATTCTTCGTGGTCTTAATTTCGTCTTCGTGTATATCGACGACGTATTAGCAGCTAGCTCATCACACGAGAAGCATGCACGACACCTCCGTGAAGTCTTTCAACGCTTCGCCCAATACGGCGTTACTATCAATCCCGACAAATGCGTTTTTGGCCAGTCAACCATTGATTTTCTCGGCCATAGGATTGACAGTAATGAAATAAGCCCACTACCCGAAAAAACACGGTCCATACTCGAATACCCAATACCACAATCAATCAAAAGCTTACGCCGTTTCCTAGGCGTCGTTAATTACTATGGACGATTTATCCCCAACGCCGCTAAAATACTTCAACTGCTAACCGACATGCTTAAAGGAAATCCCAAAAAGTTGAAGATTACAACCGCTGCAGAATCCGCATTCGTTGAAGTTAAAGAACTTTTGAGCAACGCCTCCGCTCTGAGTCACTTAAAAACCGACGATAACGCACATTTGATCCTGAAAACTGACGCATCACAAGTCGCAGTCGGAGCCGTACTGCAGCAAGAAGTAAATGGAGAGATACAACCACTGCCCTTTTTATCACGGAAGTTACAACCAGCCCAGACTAGGTATAGCACTTTTGGACGCGAACTTCTCGCCATTTACCTAGCTATTAAACACATCCGTCACCTACTCGAGGGACGCACCTTTACTGTGTTCACTTAGCACAAGCCAATTGTTTATGCTTTCCGTTCTCCGACAGACCGAAACTCTCCAAGAGAAATTCGTCAACTCGAATTCATCGCGCAGTTCACTACAGATATTAGACACATCGATGGTGACCACAACATAGTCGCTGATGCCTTATCGCGTTGCACTATCCAACAGATAATCAAATCAGTACTCGATCTCAGAGAACTGTCCAGTCATCAAGAAAACGACTCTGAGTTTTCAGAAATTATCGCAAATAAGTCACTCAAATTTGCCCTTTTGCCGCTGCTTGATTGCGACGCCAAGGTTTACTGTGATGTATCAACCGATAAACCGAGACCTTTCGTCCCGCAAATATATCGCCGGAATATTTTTTGATCACTTTCACGGACTGTCGCACCCCAGCATTTGCTCCACCGTAAAGCTCCTAACAGATTGCTTCATCTGGCACAACATGCAAATCCACCGGCACACACGTGCCCCCTTGAGTACATTCCCTGTACCCGATGGTCGATTCAGTCACGTTTCACGATTCAATCACATCGTTGGTCATTTACCGGTATCCCGAACGTATAGTTATATCCTGACCTGTGTCGACAGATATACACGGTGGCCCATGGCAGTTCTTTTGCGAGGTATTTCTACCGAAACCATCGCGCGAACAATCGTTGATTCTTGGATCCCCATCTTTGGTGTGCCTACTACCATTACCACTGACAGAGGATCGCAATTTACGAGTGTTTTGTTCCGTGAACTAAGCCGCTTACTAGGATGCGATCACTTGCGTACCACCGCAAACCATCCTGCAGCTAATCGACTCGTCGAAGGTTTCCATCGACAGTTAAAGGCTGCCCTCACCACTTGTTCAGGAACAGAGAAGTCTGAATGCCTTCCTGTCTTACTTCTCGGTATTCGAAACACCGTTGAGGAAGACATCGGTTGTTGTCCCTCAGAGTTGGTATTTGGCACCACACTGAGACTGCCTAACGAGATGGTACTCGACACACGCACTACCGGCGAAGTTGAACCAACATCCCACTGCTCTAGACTAAAGCAACAATTTCAGTCTATCAAGCACGTCCTCACACGTTTTGTCGACCGCCCCTCATTCATCCACAATGATATCGAAAGTTGTCCCTACGTTTTGGTTCGAGTCGATGCCGTTAGAAAGCCCCTACAATCTCTGTATGAAGGGCCATTCAAATAATGGAACGTAAAGATAAATATTTCGTTCTGCTACGCAGCGGTATCAGAGACAAGGTTATCATCGATCGCCTAAAACCTGCTTACGTCGAGCAGAAGTCATCACATGAAGCTACCCCTTCAACTCCACCCACACAGCCTATGACGACCGATGACGTTACATTCAATCGACCCTCCCCCATCCTGTCTACTCCTACCGGCCGTAGAGTGAGGTTCCCCGCAAGACTGGTTGAAGACATACCATAAACGGTGTATCGAGCGTTCATCCGTCGATTCACGCTCTAGGGGGGGAGTTCTGTAGTAACTTGTAATTTCACTTTCCTTTCAATTGTACTTCCATTTCCATCTACGTTTGTTTTAATCAACGAATATTAAATAATATACTTTTTCTGCGCGCGTTCCTCTTCTGCTTTGTTCGCTGGTGCTGTATTATTACGTGTTTGCGAATTACGACGTTTAACAGCAAAATTGATTTGTCGCCACATTTTGCAGCTTCGTCAATTATAATTGCTGATCAACGCGACACACCGGAGTTAGGAGCTGGAATATTTTTGTGTGTGGATATTTGCATTGGACATTGAATTTCCACTTATCGTGAGTTCGTTGCTTTGTCCGTTTTTACTATAACATTTTCCTGTTATATTTTTGCATTTATCCCCCACACCTTTATCAAGCCTCATGGTGACCTCGTTAAGAAAACATAAGAGGTTTGTTAGACACGACTTCCTTTTAAGGAACCCGTGCTGAGCAGAGTTCAGCAACTAGTAATCAACTAGATTGCGACAGATCCTATCCCTAATAAGTTTCTCCAGGATTTTAGATAGGATGCTTGTAAGACCTACAGGTCTGTATTTACAAACTGAGGATCGACTGCCAGCTTTATGTATTGTAATCATTAGCCAGCTTCCAAATAATCGGCATATTTCCATGTTGTAAGTAAGCTTTAAAAAGACGATATGAGCTAAGTTGGACGTTTTGCGTGCTTAGCCTTCTGAAGTTTGAAGAACTAGCCTGAGAAAGATAACAACGCCACTCCCGTTGAGTTCACCTGGTCTATCACATCTGACCACAGAATAAATGCTACAAATTGTGTCCGGAATATGATCAGTTGCAGATAGCCAGGTTTCGGACAGCGCTATTACATGCGTTCGTAACTCATGCGCTAGGATGGAGAGTTCAGACCACTTATTTCGGATACTACATGAAGTTCCGTATATCACTGTGGCGACGGTGTCTCGCGATATATTTTTAATTAGTCCTGCTTGATCCTCGAGCGTAATACCCGAGGAGTCGGCACGTTTTTTGGTTTGCTGCTTAAGAGAGTCGGATCGCCTTGCGCCGCCTGAAGTTCTACTGTACCTTGAAGGTTGCTAATCACGAGCTGTGGAATTTCAGGGTCAATACGATGATCAACGTTTACATCCCCAGACCCGTCCGTGATTTCTATACTTGACAAAGAGCCGTCCTTTTCTGAAGAACAGCGCAATCTGTTATAGTTTGCATCATAACGTGAATTCTTTGACCTTACGGATTCCTTCTTGTCCTTGGGCACAACAACATGTTTCCCTTTGTCTGTTTCATTAAAGACAATGTAACTTGCAAAGAACAGGTCACGCTGGGATTGCCAGAGAAATTCAACTAAAAGTGGTCTTAGAGTGGCTTGACTCACTTTTGTCACCCTTCCATACGCCAACACGATGAACACGCTTTAGTGGCGTATCTGGGCGCATACCAACATTACGGAGCAGATTTCATGTACAACTCCGGTCGAGTGACTTACGCGTTTTGGCTTCGCGTATATAGGGTTCATCGTAATTAAGCACCAGAACGTTACGAGATTTATCCCGTATTCCCTGACGAGCCGATTTAAGTTGCTCCAGATCCTTTGATATCTTATCGAGGCTCGACACGACAGTAGCAATTAAATCTGACTGAGTCAAATTTTCTAGTGGCTACCGCTTTTCGACCTGTCTGTGCCTTGTTCCTACTTTTATGTGGCTTCGAAGGCTTAGACCACGGGGTCTGTGGAGTGACAGCTAGCTTAGCAGCTTGATCCGTTGCCTTGACCTTTCTAATCCTTCTGCGTGACTTTGTCATCTTGGGATATTTACTCACCGTAATTTCATTTGAGTTCATTGTTTGTACCGCGGGGCTGGCACGTACAACTTCAGCAAATGATCTATTCGCACTAACCTTAGAAGCATTGTTGTATAGCGGAGAACGAGCATTTATATATTCGGAAAATGGTTTTTTAGCTGCCCATTGGTACTCACTACATATACATTAGAGCCAACGGTGAGTAAGATAAACCTTATTGTGCTCGGGATTTATCCCCGAACACTTCGGATGTGCCCATCTCTTGCAAGCATTACACTCGATACCATTTAATACTTCTCTGCAACAAGAATTTTTTAGACACTTGTTGGCAATCACGTTTAAGTTCACGTTCAGTTTGAAGTTGTGTAGAGCTGGAGGTATCGTTATCACAGGGGTTAATCGACCAAGCCAAAGCGTGTGCCCAGTTTTATTCGGAGGTGCTTGAATTCTTCTATAGTTTAATATGGTATAAGAATATGAGAGATTGTTCAAAACGCACTACTTATCGAGCGGCGGGTGGAAAAAGCAAAGGAAGAAGCGTTTGAGGTTCCACGGCCATATAGCTGGTGAAATTCGCGTTTAGGCTGCACTATCAATGGATTTTTGTGGCATTTGGACATGTAGGGCGTCAACCCGTGACAGAGCGACCTTCTGACGACTGATTTGGCAACAACACAACCAGGAAACGGCGAAGAAACTATCATAATAGCTGCTGCTCAGAAAGTGAAGAATCTCGCTATCATTATCACAGGAGATTTTAAGTGGTTCACTCAATGTGCCGAAGCAGCAAACAATGCTTGTAATGAATTGTTTAGACTGCGCTCAGCGTTATCATGCAGAAAACTTCCATATTCATTTCTCTATACGAGGTATGCGAATTGGTATACTGTATTCAACCGTGCACCGTACTTGAAGAAAGATATCGCATGTTTCTAAAGGGTCAAGTGCCATGTGACTAAGGTGATTGAGGGTCAGTCACGTAAAACATATGAGGCAAGTATCAAAGACCTAGATCTATTCTCACTAAATAGACGGTGGCTGCAAGGCAATTGTATCAGATGCTCTGCAAAGTTGGTATCAATTCAGAATATTTGCACTTACTGAAATTCGTCTTCGTTCAGCTATCGACAGACAGAACTTTAAAAACCGCGCGAAACAGCACCCCCTTCTCTCCCGACCCTACCCGTTCATCCTATCATTTGTCCAACAGCAAGAAACGTCATCCAGCCGATCTATACAGGATCGGCCCAGTAGGAATTCATACAACCGACGCTTTTTATATATCACGAGAAGGTTTGCAATGCTTGTACACCAACGTTCAGGGTCTACTCAGTAAGTTATCTGAGCTTCGAATGCAGCACGCGGTTAGAAGTTTCGATTTAATTGCTCTGACCGAAACGTTGTTATCTTCTGCCGTACCTGACGCCGAAATTGCTCTTCCCGGTATGTCGATTCTGAGAAATGATCGCCCTTTAAAAGGTGGCGAGTTTGTCCTTTACTAAAAATCTTCGCTTAGATGTGATTTACTAGGTGATGCCCGTCTGCATTCCGTAGACTCGCTGTGGTGTCTGATGTAGCTAAAAAACAATGACTGCTATCGTTGCCGTTATCTATCGTCCGCCAAATGCTTTGGTTACCTCCGATCAATAACTGATGTTATCCATATGTCTCGCCTTATCATTGCAGCATACCCACGCGCTACTAATGGGTGACTTAAACATCACCGAGCTTGCCGCCGCATCCGAACGCAGTACTTTTGCAACATGCATTGAGAACCTAATGGTAAGCCATCTATTATATAATCACGTACACGAACAAACCCAGTTTCGAGGTAATGATACACCCTTTCGACTCGATCTTATACTAACAAATGAAGAATTAATGATTGAGGAAGTGACATACGGATATCCTCTTGAAAAAAGCGACCACGTAGTTTTGAATATCAATTTCGTTTGCTACGCTGACAATTCCGTTGACGAGATTGCACCTCTTCGGACCATCACCGACTATAAAGCTTTCCAAGATGCTGTTGCAGCAAATAACTTCGATTTTTTTGCACATCGGTGCGTCTACCGACACCTGGTCCGAGTTCGTCACTAGATGGCATTTACTGCAAGCTCGTTGTTCATTTTCCTTGCCGACTAGACCTGAAGGATCTATTTTGTTGTTACACCGCAGGAACGAGGCCTGGCAAAACTTTAGAGTAAGTCGAGCTCACTCCAATTGGGACCAATACCGCATGCTTCGAAATCATTGCACAGCATCACTGCGTCACGACAAGTTAACTAGCCAAACTAAGCTCACTGCTAGATTTTTAGATAATAAAAAGTTACTCTACTAGTTTATCAGCAACAAACAGAAAGTTCGTACTAGTATTCCTTCGCTTACCACCAAGCACGGCAACACGACTACCACAAAGGAAGCTGCAAATGATTTAAAAGAACATTATATGCCAATATTTCAGGGATCTTCGGTGTCCCCTCATATCTCTCTTCCTCCTTTTTCATACTTTTCTCTTATTTCAAGTGTTGATTTTACCCCTTCGGCCGTCTGAAACAAAATTTTTCAACTGCGCACTAACTCGTCCCCGGGAATCGACGGCATTACACCGAAAGCATTGCAGGCGGTTGCCGATCAGCTTTCTGAAACTCTAGCTCACTACTTCCAGCGTAT
>JACCGJ010003214.1:0-14963 GCA_013407085.1 Atriophallophorus winterbourni
TGTTTTAAACATCGTCGATCTCAGATTGGTTCAAAACTTCTGTAGTTTTCGGACTGAAATATTGAGCAAACTCAGCTGTGATTGGTTCAAACATCATCGATCTCAGATAAGTTTGAAACGTTTCTAGTTTTCGGAATGAAATATTAGGCATCGTCAGCTTCGATTTATTCAAACATTGTCGATCTCAGATCGGTTTAAAACGTTTCTAGGTTTTGAACTAAAATATTAAGCATTGTCAGCCCTGATTGGTTCAAACATTGTTGATCTCAGATTGGTTCGAAACGTTTGTAGTTTTTGAACTGAAATATTGAACATTGTCAGCTCTATTTGATTTTAACATTGTTGACCTCGAATTGATTCAAAACTTTTGTAGTTTATGGACTGAAATATTAAACATTGTGAGCTCTGATTGTTTCGAACGTTGTCCGTCTCGGATTAGTTTAAAACGTTTGTAGTTTTTGAACTAAGATATTAGGCATTGTCAGCTTTCATTGGTTTAAACATCGTCGATCTCAGATTGGTTCAAAACTTCTGTAGTTTTCGGACTGAAATATTAATCATTGTCAGCTCTGATTGGTTCAAACATTGTCGATCTCAGATTGGTTTGAAACGTTTGTAGTTTTTCGACTGAAATATTGAGCATTGTCAGCTCTGATTGGTTCAAAAATTATCGATCTTAAATTGGTTCAAAACGTTCGTAGTTTTTGGACTGAAATATTGAGCAAACTCAGCTGTAATTGGTTCAAACATCATCGATCTCAGATAAGTTTGAAACGTTTCTAGTTTTCGGAATGAAATATTAGGCATCGTGAGCTTCGATTTATTCAAACACTGTCGATCTCAGATTGGTTTAAAACGTTTTTAGGTTTTGAACTAAAATATTAAGCATTGTCAGCCCTGATTGGTTCAAACATTGTTGATCTCAGATTGGTTCGAAACGTTTGTAGTTTTTGAACTGAAATATTGAACATTGTCAGTTCTATTTGATCTTAACATTGTTGACCTCGAATTGATTCGAAACTTTTGTAGTTTATGGACTGAAATATCAAACATTGTGAGCTCTGATTGGTTCGAACGTTGTCCATCTCGGATTAGTTTAGAACGATTGTAGTTTTTGAACTAAGATATTAGGCATTGTCAGCTTTCGTTGGTTTAAACATCGTCGATCTCAGATTTGTTCAAAACGTTTGTAGTTTTCGCACTGAAATATTGATCATTTCCAGCTCTGATTTGTTCAAACATTGTCGATCTCAGATTGGTTTGAAACGTTTGTAGTTTTTTGACTGAAATAATAAGCATTGTCAACTCTGATTGGTTCAAACATTGTCGATCCTAAATTGGTTCAAAACGTTTATAGTTCTTGCAATGAAATATCAAGCATTGACAGCTCCTATTGGTTCAAATATTTTCGATCTCAAATTGGTTCAAAACGTTCGTAGTTTTCGGAATGAAATATTAAGCATTGTCAGCTGTGATGGGTTCAAACATTGTCGATCTCAGATTGGTTTGAAACGTGTGTAGTTTTCGAATTGAAATATTGAGCATTGTCATCTCTGATTGGTTCAAACATTGTAAATCTCGAATTGGTTTGAAACGTTTGCTGTTTTTGAACTGAAATATTGAGCAATCTCAGCTCTGATTTGTTCGAACATTATCGATCTCAGATAAGTTCGAAAGGTTTCTAGTTTTCGGACTAAAATATTGAGCGTTGTCAGCCCTGATTTGTTCAAACATTGTCGATCTCAAATTGGTTCAAAACATTTGTAGTTTTATGGACTGGAATAAGAAGCATTGTAAGCTTTGATTGGTTCAAACATTTTCGATCTTAAATTGGTTCAAAACGTTTATAGTTTTCGGAATGAAATATTAAGCATTGTCAGCTCTTATTGGTTCGAAGATTGTCGATCTCAAATTGGTTTGATATGTTCGTAGTTTTTGGAATGGAATAATAGGCATTGTCAGCTGTGAAGGGTTCAAACATTGCCGATCTCAGATTGGTTCAGAACGCTTGTAGTATTTGGACTGAAATATTAAGCCTTGATAGCTCTGATTGTATTAAACATTGTCGATTTCTCATTGGTTTGAAACGTTTGTAGTTTTTGAACTGAGATATTAGGCATTGTCAGCTTTCATTGTTTTAAACATCGTCGATCTCAGATTGGTTCAAAACATTTATATTTCTTGGAATGAAATGTTAAGCATTGTCAGCTCTGATTGGTTCACACAGTTTTGATCCCAGATTGGTTTGAAACGTGTGTAGTCTTTGGATTGAAATATTAGGCATTGTCATCTCTCATTGGTTCAAACTTTGTCAATCTCGAATTGGTTTGAAACGTTTGTAGTTTTTGGATTGAAATATTGAGCAATCTCAGCTCTGATTTATTCAAACATTATCGATCTCAGATAAGTTCGAAACGTTTCTAGTTCTCGGAATGAATTATTAGGCATTGTCAGCTCTTTTTGGTTTCAACATTGTTGACCCCGAATTGATTCAACACTTTTGTAGTTTTTGGACTGAAATATTAAACATTGTGAGCTCTGATCGGTTCGAACATTTTCCATCTCGGACAAACGTTTTACGTTTGTAGTTTTCGAACCGAAATATTAGGCATTGTCAGCTTTGATACGTTTAAACATCGTCGATCTCAGATTGGTGAAAAACGTTTGTAGTTTTCGGACTGAAATATGAATTATTATAAGCTCCGATTTGTTCAAACATTGTCGATCTCAAATTGGTTCAAAACGTTTGTAGTTTTTGGAATGAAATAATAAGCATTGTTAGCTTCGATTGGTTTAGACATTGTCGATCTTAAATTGGTTCAAAACTTTTATAGTTCTTGGAATGAAATATTAAGCATTGTCAGCTCTTATTGGTTCTAACATTGTCGATTTCAAATTGATTCAAAACATTCGTAGTTTTTGAAATGAAATATTATGCATTGTCAGCTGTGAAGGGTTCAAACATTGCCGATCTCAGATTGGTTCAGAACGCTTGTAGTATTTGGACTGAAATATTAAGCCTTGATAGCTCTGATTGTATTAAACATTGTCGATTTCTCATTGGTTTGAAACGTTTGTAGTTTTTGAACTGAGATATTAGGCATTGTCAGCTTTCATTGTTTTAAACATCGTCGATCTCAGATTGGTTCAAAACATTTATATTTCTTGGAATGAAATGTTAAGCATTGTCAGCTCTGATTGGTTCACACAGTTTTGATTCCAGATTGGTTTAAAACGTGTGTATTCTTTGGATTGAAATATTAGGCATTGTCATCTCTCATTGGTTCAAACATTGTCAATTTTGAGTTGGTTTGAAATGTTTGTAGTTTTTGGACTGAAATATTGAGCAATCTCAGCTCTGATTTATTCAAACATTATCGATCTCAGATAAGTTCGAAACGTTTCTAGTTCTCGGAATGAATTATTAGGCATTGTCAGCTCTTTTTGGTTTCAACATTGTTGACCCCGAATTGATTCAACACTTTTGTAGTTTTTGGACTGAAATATTAAACATTGTGAGCTCTGATCGGTTCGAACATTTTCCATCTCGGACAAACGTTTTACGTTTGTAGTTTTCGAACCGAAATATTAGGCATTGTCAGCTTTGATAGGCTTAAACATCGTCGATCTCAGATTGGTGAAAAACGTTTTTAGTTTTCGGACTGAAATATGAATTATTATAAGCTCCGATTTGTTCAAACATTGTCGATCTCAAATTGGTTCAAAACGTTTGTAGTTTTTGGAATGAATATTATGCATTGTCAGCTGTGATGGGTTCAAACATTGCTGATCTCAGATTGGTTCAAAACGTTTGTAGTTTTTATACTGAATTAATAAGCATTGTGAGCTCTAATTGGTTCAAACATTGTTTTGAACCGAAGACACAGGAAGCAAACATAAAACGGATTGTGAATCTTCTAAATTGAAATTGAAATCTCTTAATTCCTTGAAAATATTAGTGTAAAACTTACAACAAATACCCGTTTTTAATTGTCAAAACTCACAATTAATGTTCCTTATAACTATCCCGTTAGTAAAATTTGTTCGAGTATAGTCGATTGAAGCCCATTTTGCAAAAGTACGGAATAAGGAATCAAAATCAAAAATAAAATTTTATCAAAATATTTTTTTATTTCTGTTGAACTTTGTCAAACAGCCGGAGTTATTGTCTGAGAAATTTTGCAAACCACCGTCGGAAGAGAAGATTAAATATTCCCAACACAACTAGTTTTGTAAACACAAAATATTCTTCTAACTCTTAATTTCCTCAAAATTTTAATGATGAAATTTGGACATATTTTTAGTCTACCATTAGACCAGCCAGTGTGCAACGGTTTTAAAAACACAAAGTATATGGCTCATTAAATTGAAACCGCAGAAACAGAAAGCAAACATAAAAGGGATTAAAAATCCTCGAAATTGGAATTATAGTCTCTAAATTTATTAAAAATATTAGTGTGAAACTTACAACAAATACCCGGTTTTAATTGTACAAACTCACAATTAATTTTTATCATTACTATCCTGTTAATAGAAATGGTTAGAGTATAATCGATTGAAACGCACTTTAAAAAAGTACGGAATAATGTGTCAAAATCACATAAAATAAATTTTCCAAAATTGGTTCATTCTATTTTTGAGCTTTGTCAAACAGCCGGAGTACGTGTCTAACATATTTTGCTAACAACGCTCGGTAGATAAGATTAAATCTCCCCAACACCACTAGTTTTGTGAACACAAAATTTAATCCTCACACTAAGTTCATTTTGAATTTATATGTGGAAATGTTTCTATATTTTCGTGTACTATTAAGCCACCCAGTGTGCAATCTTTTAAAAAGTGCTAAATAAAGTGTCGAAATAAAAAAATAATCAAATTTTTCACATTAATTTCTTTCAATTTCTCTTTAACTTTGTCGAAGAAACTTGGTAAGTGTCTAACACATTTGCTAACCATACTCGGTTGAGAAGATTAAATCTCCGTACACAACTGGTTTTGTAAACAAAAATATCCTTCTAACTTTTATTTTCTTTAATATTTAAAAGTAGAACATTTGACATATTTTTGTGTACCATTATGCCACCCTGTGCGCAACGGTTTTAAAAACCCAAATTATCAGGCTTACAAGATCAAAATCTGAAGCACAGGAAGCGATCAGAACAGGATTTAAAATTCTCGAAATTGGGAATGAAATCCCTAAATTTATTAAAATTATTAGTGTCCAACTTACAATAAAAACCCGTTTGTAATTGTCAAATCTCACAATTATATTCTTGTATCACAATTATTCTATAAGTAGACTTTTTTGAAAAACATTATAAAACTACTATTAAAACGTGCGCATTTAGGTGTGAAAATCGAAAAAGTCAATATTTTCACAACCATTTTTACAATTTTTGTTAAACTTTGTCAAACTCAAAGTAAGGATCTAACACATTATGCACTTTCGCTCGCCAGTCTAGATTGAATCTCCTAACAGCTACTGGTTATGTGAACACAGAATATTCTTCTCACACTTAGTTTCTTCAAACGTTTTATGTGAAACTTTTGCCATATTCTCGTACAAAATCAGGCCACACTGTGTGCAACTGTTTTAAAAACAGAGAGTATACGGCTCACTAGATCGAAACCGGAGGCGTAGGAAGCAAAATTGGGAGCTATTGGAAATCCTAGAAATTGGGATTGTAATCCCCAAATTTATTAAAGATATTAGTATAAAACATACAAAAACTACCCCGTTTTAATTGTCGAAACTCACAATTAATTTTCCTTATTACTATCCCGTTAGTAGAATTTGTTCGAGTATTGGCGATTAAAACCTGCTTTAAAAAAGTGCGAAATAAATTGTCAAAATCAAAAACGATCAAATTTTCAAATTTATTTTTTTGAATTTCTGGTAGGCTTTGTCAAAGAGCCGGGGTAAGTGTTTAACAAATTTTGCTAACAACGCTCGGTAGATAAGATTAAATCTCCCCAACACAACTGGTTTTGTGAAAACAAGAATCCTTCTCACTCGTATTTTTTTATAATTTATGAGTGAACATATAAGCGTATTTTTGTAAATTATTAGGCCAGTCAGTG
The DNA here is from genome assembly GCA_013407085.1 of Atriophallophorus winterbourni. Classification (NCBI taxonomy): domain Eukaryota; kingdom Metazoa; phylum Platyhelminthes; class Trematoda; order Plagiorchiida; family Microphallidae; genus Atriophallophorus; species Atriophallophorus winterbourni. The sequence goes on from JACCGJ010003214.1 coordinate 6,082, forward strand.
TGCACGGTTTTAAAAACACAACGCATCCGGCTCGCCTTATCAAATCCATGACCCAAAAATAAAAAATGGGAAGAAATGGAAAATCCTCGATATTGGGATTAGAATTGCCGAATTTATTTAAACTATCAGTGTAAAACTTACAAGAATGGCATGTTTCAATTTTCAAAACACGAATATTTTCCTGTATTACTCTACCTTCAGTATATTTTTTGGAGAAAGCTCTAATAAACCCATTTTAAAAAGTGCGGAATAATGTGTGAAAATCCAAAAAGTCATTTTTTATTTAAATTAATTTTTAAGAATATTTAATTAACTTTTTTAAACCCAAAGTAAACTTGTAACACATTTTTCACACAACACAAAATATTCTTTTCACACTTAGTTTCTATAAACATTTTATGTGGAAATTTTGCTATATTTTCTTGTAACATTAGGCCAACCTGTGTGCAACGGTTCCAAAAACACAAAGTATCCAGCTCACCTGATCGATACCAGAGGCATATTAAGTAAAAATGAAAGGTATTGCAAATCCTCGAAATTGGGATTGAAATCCCCAAATTTGTTAAAAATAATACTGTAAAACTTACAAACAATACCACATTTTAATTGTCGAAACTCATAATTAATGCTCCTTATAACTATCCCGTTAGTAGAATTTGTTCGAGTATAGTCGTTCGAAACCCACTTTGCTTAAGTACGGAATAAGGATTAAAAATAAAAAGATTATTATTTTGCAAAATAATTTTTGAATTTCGTTGAACTATGTCAAACAGCCGGAGTAATTATCCAACACATTTTGCTAATCACGCTCGGTAGAAAAAACTAAATATCCCTAACACAAATAATTTTGTATACATAAAATATTCCTCTAACGTTTAGTTTAATAGAAATTCAAAGGTGGAAATTTTGCAATTTTTTGTGTACCATTAGGCTACCCAGTGTGCAACGGTTTTTAAAACACAAAGTATCTGGCTAACCACATCAAAATGAGAGACACATGAAGCAAAAATGAATAAGACTGAAAATCCTCGAAATTGGAATTGAAATCTCTAAACTTATGGAAAAATATTAGTGTAAAACTTACATCAAATACCCGGTTTTAATTGTCAAACCTCACAATTAATTTTCCTCATAACTATCCCGTTAGTAAAATTTGTTCAATTATAGTCGAATGGAACCCACTTTGAATAATTACGGAATAAGGTGTCAAAAAAACAATTTTTTTCAAATTAATTTTTTTCTATTTTTTGTTCAACTTTGTCAAAGAGCCGAGGTAAGTGTCTGACACATTTTGCTAACAACGCTCGGTATAGAAAATTAATTCCCCTTAACACAACTGCTTTTGTGGAAACAAAGATCCTTCACACTCTTATTTTTTTATAACTTATGAATGGATATTTGAGTGTATTTTTGTGTATCATTGAGCCTCTCTGTGTGCATGGTTTTAAAAACACAACTTATCCGTATCGCCTTATCGAATCCATGGCCCAGAAATTAAAAATGAAAAGAAATAGAGAATCCTCGAAATTTGGATAGAAATAGCCAAATTTATTGAAAATATTAGTGTAAAACTTACACAAAATAACCCGTTTCAACTGTCAAAACTCACAATAATTTTCCCGTATTACTCTCTCTTCAGTATATTTTCGGAGAAAGCCCTATTAAACCCACATTGGAAAAGTGCGGAATAACATGTGAAAACCAAAAAAGGCAATTTGTATTTAAAATAATTTTCTAATATATTTAACAAACTTTGTCAAACCCAAAGTAAAGATCTAACACATTATACTCACAACGCTCGCCAAACAAAATTATATTTTCTCATAACTCCTGGTTTTGTGAACACAAAATATTCTCCTCACACTTAGTTTCTTTGAAATCTATATGTCGAAATTTTGCCATATGAATGGAATGGAAAATCCTCGAAATTGGGGTTAAAATAGTCAAATTTATTACAAATAGTAGTTTAATTCCTACAAAAATAACCCTTTTTATGTGTCAAAACTCACTATTATATTATTGTACTACTAAGCCTTTAGTAGAATTTTTCGAGCAAGCCCTATGGAACCCACTTTGATAAAGTGCGGAATAAGATGTGAAAATCAAAAATTTAGATATTTTCAAAATAATTTTTCAATTTTTGTTGAAATATTTTAAACAGCCTTAGTTAAAGTCTATCATATTTTGCAAACAACGCTTGGTAGAGAAGAATAAATCTCCTCACCACAACTGGTTTTGTGAACCCAAAATATTCTTCTAACTCTTACTTTTTTTAAAATTTATAAGTGGATATTTGAGCATATTTTTATGTACCATTTGTCCCCCTGTGACTAAAAAGTTTAAAAACACGAAATATACGGATCAGCAAATGGAAACCGGAAGCTCAGAAAGCAAAAATGAAGAGGATTGAAAATTTTCGAAATTAGGATTGAAATCCCAAACTTTAATGAAAATATTAGTGTCAAACTTACAAAACATACCCCGTTTTATGTGTCATAACTCACAATTATGCTCTCCTAATATTTGCCCGTAAGGGGAATTGTTTGAAATATAGCTATATGAAACAAACTTCAAAAAGTGCGGAATTATGTGTCAGAATCTGAAAAACTTATTTTTTGACAAAATATTTCAACATTTGGTTCAAATATGTAAAACACCCGAAGTGAGTGTTTAACACATTTTGCTCACAACGCTCGGTAGAGAAGATTAAATCTTTCTAACACAACTGGTTTGGTGAACACACAATATTTTCATTACTCTTAGTTTCTTTAAACTTCAAAAGTGGAAATTTGAGCATAATTTTATGTACTATCTGTCCACCTGTAGGAACAGAGTTAAAAATTACAAAGTATCCGGTTCACTAGGTCAAAATCGGAAGCGCAGAAAGCAGAAATGGGAGGAATTGAAAATTCTTGAAAATTGGGATTGAAATCCCCAACATTATTGAAAATATTAGGTTAAAACTTACAAAATGCCCCGAAACGCAATTTCGGTTCGAGGAAAGCTCCTAGTGGGCTTTTTGTGTCGGTGAATTTTTGTGCGTTGACAATCACCGCACGCCTTAGCCCATGTCCGAATGTCCATTCTCGCTTTCGGCCAGATAAAGCTGCCCGTAATTAGTTTACCACTGACACGGATGCCAGGATAAGTAAGATTATGTAAGGTATCGAACACTCGTCGTCTGGACGAAGAAGGAATCAGCGGTTGGGGTGCAGCTTGTAAAACGTCACGCAGGATATCACCCGAGCCTTCGGGCAAAAGAAGAGGTCTCATGTCAATGTAAGTGGAATCCCTTAGCTGCGCGGTTTTGGCGTCGAAAGCTTGCGCTGCAGCGACTTCTTTTAGGTCGAGAGAAGATTGCAACAGTACCACGCTTATTCTAGAGACAGCGTCCGCGACAGTGCTTTGAGCACATGAGATATGTTGTATGTCATCCCTCACTAATTCTTATATTTTCCTATTCCAATTGATTTATGTTCCTTTTTCAATATTTTTAACCAACCTATCCGTAAAAACGTGAATTGATGCATATATATTTTATTTATCAATTTTTAAATGACAATTTCTTTACAATTCGCACAACTTTTTCCATAATTAACTTCCAATTCTGTTCTGCATTTTTTTGCATCCTTTTCATTTGTAAATCTCAATAAAATTTAAACGACACTTTATTGTTATTAGACATTAAGAAGTTTTCTCTTACCTACTGTATATTCGTTTCCATTATTGAACGGAAAAATGTTTAAAAATTCTGCTCAATTTGGTCATTTACTTTTGCTGTTCAAATTTTGATAAAATTATCATGTATTGCATGCCTTGGATGTCCAATAATATATATTATCATCACTAATACGTTAAATAAATTTAAGGATTTAAATCCAAATTTTGAAGATTATCGATCCATTTCATTTTCGCTTTCTGGATGAGCATGATTGTCTGTGTTAATACACTCTTTGCACAAAGGAGAGGGCTAATATTACAGTAGAATGTGGTAAAATGTCTACTTATAAATTATAAGGTAACTAATAGTAAGAATAATATTTTGTGTTCGAAAACCAGTTGAAGTGAACAGATTAAATATCTTCCGGCGAGCGTTGTCAGCAAAATGTGTCACACCACTTACATCAGGTGTTCGACAAATTTCAACAAAAAATTAAAAAAATTATTTTGAAAAAATCTAAATTTTTTGATTCAGACATTTTATTTCGCAGCTTATACAATTTTTTCTCAATCGGCTAAACTCTAAAATTCTCATATCAATGGAGTAATCGTAGAATATAATTGTGTGTTTTTACACTGAAAACGAGGTATTCTTTATGTAAGTTTTACATCAATTTTTTTAATAAACTTTCCGATTTCAATCCCAATTTTGAGTATTTGTAATCCTTTCCTTTGATTCCTTTGCCTCTGATTTCGATCTGGTGAGCTGGAAGCTTTGTGTTCTTAAATCCTTTGCACAAAATGTGGTCTAATGGTAAAAATTATGTTGAAATGTCCACTTAATAATTTTTAAAAAAAGTGTTAGAAGAATATATTGTGTTCACGAAACCTGTTGTGTTAGGGAAAAATTTAATCTTCTCTACCGAGCGTTGTTAGCGGAATTTGTTAGAAACTTATTCCGGCTGTTTAACATATTTCAAACAAAATTGAAAAAACTTATTTAGAAAAATCTAAATGTTTGTATTTTGGCACATAATTCCGCGTTTTTGAAAAGTGGGTTTCATATAGATGAACTCCAAATAATTATTCTAACGGGAAAGTATTAGAAGAACATAATTTTGAGTTATGCTACTTAAAAAGTGGTATTTTTTGTAAGCTTTACACTAATATTTTTGATACATTTAGGAATTACAATCTTAATTTCGGGGATTTTCATTCCCTTTCAATTTTGCATTTTACGCATCGGGTTTCGATTTGCTGATTCTGATACGTTGTGCTTTCAAACCATTTTCTCACACAGGGATAAATGGTACATGAAAGTATGCTGAAAGTTCCACTCATAAATTAAAAAATAAAAGTGAGAAGAATCTTTTGTGTTCACAAAATTACTTGTCGTGGTTAGATCTAATCTAATCCGGCTAGCGTTGTAAGCAAAATGTGTTAAACCCTTATTTTAAGGTTGACAAAGTTAAACGAAAATTGAGAACATTATTTTGAAAAAATTAATTTTTTTAATTTTGACACCTTATTCCGCACGGTTCAAAAGTGGGATATAAAAGGCTATACACGAAACGTTCTACGAACATGATAGCAATACGGGAAGATAAATGTGATTTACGACACTTAAAACGGAGTATTTTTGTAAGTTTTACACTATTATTTTCAATATTATTGAGGATTTTAATCCCAATTTCAAGGATCTTCAATCCCTTCCATTTTTGCATTTCGCGACTCCGATTTTGACCTAGTGAACCGGATACTTTGTAATTTTTAACTCTGTTCCTACAGGTGGACAGATAGTACATAAAATTATGCTCAAATTTCCACTTATAAAGTTTAAAGAAACTAAGAGTAATAAAAATATTGTGTGTTCACCAAACCAGTTGTGTTAGTTAGATTTAATCTTCTCTACCGAGCGTTGAAAGCAAAATGTGTTATTCAAAGTTATTCAAAGTTTTAATGTTCCAAAAAGTAAATACTTTACAGTAACCACAAATTAAAAATATAGGGAATTCATAAAAACAACACAAATGTTTTATACACAAGGAAAGTCAGCACGTGTATTCATGTGCAAGGTTGGGTTTAGTCAACATATACTTGTCAAGTTCAGCCTTGAACATGTTCAGGCTTGTTGCGCAAATGATATGTGGGGGCAGTGAGTTTCATAGAAAACAGACTCTGACAGCAAAGAAAAACCTGCGACAATTTGATCTGGAGTGTGAAATAATCAACTTGTATCAATGCGATCTGCTACCACGTGCTTCTTGCCGATGAAACAGGTGTTCGAGTGGGTGATCCACTGTATGCAGAATATTGAAAAGCACTCACTTCGGGTGTTTTAAATATTTCAACAAAAAGTTAAAACATTTCGTCAAAAAAATAAAATTGTTGGATTTTGACACATAATTCCTCACTTTTTAAAGTTTGTTTCATATAGCTATAATCCAAACAATTCCCCTTACGGGCAAATATTAGGAGAGCATAATTGTGAGTTATGACACATAAAACGGGGTATGTTTTGTAAGTTTGACACTAATATTTTTATTAAATTTTGGGATTTCAATCCTAATTTCGGAAATTTTTCAATCCTCTCCATTTTTGTTTTCTGAGCTTCCGGTTTCCATCTGCTGATCCGTATATTTCGTGTTTTTATACTTTTTAGTCACAGGGGGACAAATGGTACATAAAAATATGCTCAAATATCCACTTATAAATTTTAAAAAAGTAAGAGTTAGAAAAATATTTTGGGTTCACAAAACCAGTTGTGTTGAGGAGATTTATTCTTCTCTACCAAGCGTTGTTTGCAAAATATATTAGGCAGTAACCCCGGCTGTTTGAAATATTTCAACAAAAATTGAAAACTTATTTTAAAAAATCTAACTTTTTGATTTTTATATCTTATTGCGCACTTTATCAAAGTGAGTTTTGACACATAAAAAGGGTTATATTTGTAGGATTTCCAATACTATTTGTAATAAATTTGGCCATTTTAATCCCAATTTCGGGGATTTTTCATCCCTTTCATTTTTGCTTATTATTCCTTCGGTTTCGATCCGTTAAGCCGGATAATTTGTGTTTTTAAAACCGTTACACACAGGTTGGCCCAATGATACACAAAGATATGGCAAACTTCAAACATATATTTCAAAGAAACTAAGTGTGAGAAGAATATATTGCGATAAAACAACCAGTATTTATGAGGAGATTCAATCTAGTCTGGCGAGCGTTGCGAGTAAAATGTTTTAGACATTTACTTTGTGTTTGACAAAGTGTATCGAATATTGTATAAAATCATTTTATATACAATTCTAATTTGTAGATTTTCACATCTTATTCCGCATTTTTTCAAAGTGGGTTTTGTAGGGGTTTCTCCAAAAAATAAACTGAAGAAAGATTAATACGGGAAAATTATTGTTAGATTTGTCAGTTGAAACGGGTTATTTTGTGTAAGTTTCACACTAATTTTTTTGATAGATTTGGCGATTTCTATCCAAATTTCGAGGATTTTCTATTTTTTTGATTTCTAGGCCATGGATGGGATGGGGCGAACCGGATACTTCGTGTATTTGAAACCGTGCACACATAGTGGCTTATTGGTACACAAAAAACGTTTAAATGTCCTCTCATAAATTATAAAGAAATAAGAGTGAGTTTGATCTTTGTTTTCACAAAACCAGTTGTGTTAGGGATATTTAATCTTCTCTACCTAGCGTTGTTAGCAAAAGGTGTTAGAAACGTACCCCGACTCTTCGACAAAGTTGAACAAAAATTGAAAAAATTAATTTGAAAAAAATTGATTTTTCTTGACACCTTATTCTGTAATTTTTCAAAGTGGGAAATAATCCGCTATACTTGAACAAATTCTACTAACAAGATAGTGATAAGACAAATTAATTGTGAGTTTTGACAATTAAAACGGGGTATTTTTGTTCGCTTTACAATAATATGTTTAATAAATTTGGGGATTTCAATCCTTATTTCGAGAATTTTCAATATTATTCCTATGCCTCCGGTTGCGATCTGATGAGCCGAATAATTTGTCTTTCTAAAACCGTTTCACACAGGTTGGCCTAATGTTAAACGAAAATTTGGCAAAATTTCAACATATAAAATTTAAATAAACTAAGTGTGAGAAAAATATTTTGTGATAAAACATCCAGTATTTATGAGGAGATTCAATCTAGTCTGGCGAGCGTTGTGAGTAAAATGTGTTAGACATTTACTTTGGGTTTCACAAAGTTTACCAAATATTGTAAAAAAAATTTAAACAAAATTGACTTTTTTTGATTTTCACAACTTATTCCGAACTTTTTAAAAATGGGTTTCATAGGGCTTTCTCAAAAAAATTATACTGATGAAAGAGTAATACGGGAAATTAATTGTGATTTTTGACAGTTGAATCGGGTTATTTTTTGTAGGTTTTACTCTAATATTTTTAATAAATTTGGCGATTTCAAAACCTTTTTCGAGGATTTCCTATTTCTTTTTATTTTTGATTTCCGGTCCATGGATTCGATAAGGCGAGCCGGATACTTTGGGTTTTTGAAACCGTGCACACAGAGTGGCTTAACGGTACACAAAAATATGTTTAAATGTCCACTCATGAATTATAAAAAATAAGAGTGAGAAGGATCTTTGTTTCCACAAAACCAGTTGGGTTATGGATATTTAATTTTCTCTACCAAGCGTTTTTAGCAAAATGTGTTAGAAACTCACCCAAGCTTTTTAACTAATTTGAACAAACATTGAAAAAATTAATTTGAAAAAATTTGATTTTTTTTTGACAACTTATTCCGTAATTTTTCAAAGTGGGTTCAATTGACTATACTTGATCAAATTCTGCTAACTGGATAGTGATAAAAAAAATTAATTGCGAGTTTTGTCAATTAAAACCGGGTATTTGTTGTAAGTTTTACACTTATATATTTCATAAGTTTAGAGAATTTAATTCCAATTTCGAGGATTTTCAATCTCTTTCATTTTTGCTTCCTGTGTCTCTTATTTTGATGTGGTGAGCCAGATACATTGTGTTTTAAAAACCGTGTTACACTGGGTGGCTTAATGGTACACAAAAATATTGCAAAATTTCCAATTTTAAATTTTTAATAAGCTAAAGGTTAGAGGAATATTTTTTGTACACAAAATAATTTGTGTTAGGAATATTTAATTTTTTCTACCGAGCGTGGTTAGAAAAATGTGTTAGACAATTACTCGGGCTGTTT
>JACCGJ010003216.1:0-116081 GCA_013407085.1 Atriophallophorus winterbourni
AATGGTTTATTGTGGTGTAAAAGCATAGCTTAAAAATAACCACAGGTTGGTATGTACAGTGTGGTAGAAATAAAATTGTGAGTGTCATCTGTTCGGGGACGGGGAGGCCTTATAGCGGGCCACACTCGCTTTGGAATTGCGCCTTCCTTATATTGCGAGGCGGTAGCAGGAGAATACGGAGGCATCGGGGTGGCGTTAGACCTGGAAACAAGTAAAACTGACAGGTGGTTAGGAAGGGAATGAACGGAGTAGTAAGGCAAGGAGGACAACGTACCTGAAAAAATGAAGCTAGTACGCGATGCGGTGTAGTGGATCAGTGCTGATCCGAGAACAGCAGCAATCGGACAGACAAGGCCTCAAGGTATGTTGTTGTGGAGATCATTTAAATGAGCGTCCAGACTCCGTTTAAAAACCTCTACGGATGTTGCGGATACGACTTCCTGGGGTAGACTATTCCATTGAGTACATATCCGGAGGGAAAAGAAATGCCTGCGACAGTTGAGGCGTGAGTGTTGATATGAAAGTTTGAGTGAATGGCCACGAAGATGTGAAGTTTCATGATTAAGGATGAGAATGTGTTTACAAGGGTGAACAGTGGATGAGAGGATTTGGTAGGTGAGAATGAGGTCACCACGGAGCCTTCTGTATTTCACTGAAAAGAGATTGAGGGAGCGAAGACGTTCAGGATAAGCATACGAGGCCAGACCTCTGACAAGTTTTGTGGCGCGTCGCTGGGGAGCCTCAAGAAGTCTTTGGTCCTTCAGTAACCACGGGCACCAAACTTGAACGGCGTATTCGAGATGTGGACGGATGAATGTTTTGAGCAAAAGCGACAAACATTGAGGTTCAAATCTGCGAAAAACACGTTTGAGAAGACCAAGCATGGCGTTTGCTTTATTGGCTGCTCTCAGACATGTCGCCGAGACTGACATGTTGGACTGCACGATAATGCCTAAGTCCCTTTCTGAGGAAGTCGTCTCAATTGGGTGTAATCCCAGGTAATAGCTTGGGCTAGAATTTGTACGCGTTGAAAGGACGCGGCATTTCTCTGTATTGAACGGTAAGCAATTTTCGAGTGACCACACATAAAGCGAATTGAGGTCGTCCTGTAGTTGATCGATGTCGTGTTGACATGTGATGACTCTCCAGAGTTTCATGTCGTCGGCATACATGAGCGTGTGGGAATCAATGGCTTGAACGACATCATCAATGAAGGATAGGAATAGGGTTGGCCCGAGTACAGAGCCTTGAGGGACACCGCTGGAAATGCTGAAACTTGAAGAGAGGCATCCATCGACGCGGACGCATGCGCGGCGATTTGATAAATAACTCTCAAGCCACTGAAGCAACTGACCTGCAATCCCTAGAGAACATAATTTGCGGAGCAAGATTCGATGGTTGACTCTGTCGAAAGCTTTCGAGAAATCTAAGTATACTAGGTGAATCTCTCGTCCTTTGTCGACTTCGGATGTCCAGTGGTCACGTGCGAGCATCAGGTTTGTCACACATGATCTCCGGGGACGGAAACCGTGTTGCGAATCAGACAGAAGGTGTAGTCCTTCAATGAACTGGATCAGAGAGTCACTGATAATAGATTCCATAAGTTTCGATATAACAGAGAGTAATGTTATCGGTCGGTAATTGGACACGAGAGATCGAGAGCCGCTTTTATAGATGGGAGAGATAGATCCACATTTCCAGTCAAGTGGGACACAGCCGTTAGCAAAAAGGTGCGTGAAAAGATTAGCCAGGGGATAACAGAGAGAGGAGGCACATTCGCGTAGGGTTCGGGGATGGAAACCGTCTGGTCCAGCGGAACTGGTGGGCCGTAAGTTTTTTAGTTTATGATATATAACTGTTGGTGTAAATTCGATGTCACATAAAGTGGAACGGGGTGGGGATGAATTTACAGGAATCGTGATGTTGCCCGAAGAAGATTGAAAAATTGAGGCAAAATGAGCTTTCAGAGCTTCGGCCGCAGCTGCAGCATCCTGGGTCAAGCCTTGTGGAGTCTCAAGGATCGTAACTCCAGGTTTAACATACCTCAAGCGGTTCACATAACTAAATAACCGTTTGGGATTGATGGCAAAAGAGCTCGTTAGTCTGTACTGGTAAGCGAGTTTGTCATCGCGAACTAGCGAATTGACTTTGTTACGAAGCTTGCGATAGCGCTCCCAGTTCGCAGGAGTTGGCATACTGAGATAGGTAGCCCATTCAATATTTCTTTCCCGCATCCATTTTCGAGTGCGACTACGAATTGGAGTAAAACCGCGACTTTTGAGAGAAACTTCTTTGGTAACGGTGCATAAGCTTTGCAGATGCTGTAAGCGGGTGGAAAAATGAAGCCAGGCATCTTCCACTGAAGTTGATGAGTTAATAATCCAATCTTGTTCATCAATGATAGTGTTGAGAGACGCGTAGTTTGTCCGTTTACATGAATAAATGGAGCGTGCATTTACCTTATCAGCCCAGTAAACTAGGTCGAAGTGGAGGAAGACATGATCACTGCGCCCAAGTGGGGGTTCCCGTTTGATATATTCGATCATTAATTCGTCATTGGTCAGAATCAAGTCTAGCAGTGAGGGCGAATGCTGCGAGTGAAAACGTGTTGGGAGCGTGGAGTGGTTGAAAAGTGGATGACTGTGTATTAAATCCAGTAGTTCATTTGATAGAGGGTTGCTAGGATATGGGTCACAGAATAGGCGTGGTAAGTTGAAGTCACCCATAATGAGGACATGTGTGTGGTAAACAGTTAATGCGTGGTTCAGATCTGTCAGCAATTGCATGTCGCGAGCCGCTGAGCTATTGGGTGGACGGTAGATGAGAACAATCAGTAACGTTGAATGAACGGATAGTTGCAGAACACAGGTAAGAGCGTCGGAAGATTGAAAACCATCTAATACTGAGCAGTGTAATGATGATCGGGTGTAAAGAGCTACACCTCCTCCTGCTGTAGGCCGATCTGACCGGAGGACAGTCATGTTAGTCAGCTCAATCTCACTGTCGAGGTGGCAATCACTCAACCAAGTTTCTGTGACGGCAAGAATGTCATAGGGGCAAGCGGAAGTACGTAGTCTGAGTTCGTTAATTTTACTAAGAAGGCTTTGAGCATTAGTATAGCCACATACCAGGGACTTCCGCAGAATAAGTGAAGGCTGATTTACACCTGAGCCGGTCGGGACACGACCGGCTGGTTCAGGTTTTTTGATACGTCAGTAGATGCGGGTGGTAGATTTGTTACTTTAGGATTGACGAGTGAGTCACCCTCGGTGCCAGTGTTGGGCAATCTGGATACAACGGTCGGTATAGGATTACGGCGTGGATTGTCGGAATATAGTCGAACATTAGGTGGAGCATATCTACGAGTTGTACGCCAAGCACTTAACGCAGAATTTACCATATCGGGATGTAGAAAACAAACCTTCAGTAAGCGGGGAGAATTACCAGAGTATGTACCTGAACGAGGAAGACGGTAAATAGCGGTTGTAATTATATCAGTACACTCCATGTGACTATGTAGGAAACGCCACTGATCGTAATCATGCTGTTTCTTATCTAGATCATTCGAACATTCGCCTTCTGGTACACCATGAATGATGATAGCTGATGGCTCTCGGCGCGTTGATTTAGAATCACGATTCTTTTGGCGCTCAGTCCATGGAACGTTCGGAAAGATCCGGATAATACTAGATTCACCGTGGAGTAAATAGGCAGACAATAAAACGTTTTCAGCTTGTTCACTCGTTTGCAAGTCAATACGTAAGAGACGGGCTTTATCGGCATGGGGGGAAGATGGATGTCGGGTTAATCGTGTTATACCCGAGGGATCTATGGCTGGGATTTTCATTTTCGAACACAAGTCAATCCACTGTTGTAGATCATGTTCACGTTTACTTTTGAACTGTGTACATGTTGACTCAGGTACATTGGTACAAATGACGGAGAATGTGTGAGGACGCGCGTTTTTGACTTTTGGCGGAGAAGTGTTTGACTGCTTTTTCTTTGAGGTAGTTGCAGTAACCGGCTCTTTCAGTGGAAGGTATGACGGAGGGGAGAGTGTGCACCCAGGGTTACATTCAACAACAGGAACTACAGGCTGATCTTGTTGCCGGCGCAGAGAGGCGAGTTCTGCAAGAATACGGCGGACATCAGATTCAACTTTAGAAATCCTATTATCGACTGTTTGACGGGGGGTTGCACTTTCGGGTCGAGCTGGTGTTGAGGACAACTGTGGAGTAACTTGTGAGGTACGCATAGGACATGTCAGCAGAGTAGATTCGCCATTATTCTGCAGAGATTCGAAATCAGGAAGGCATATCTGGCAAATGTATTTCAGAGAAGAAGATGCCTGTGACCGTATTACTGCAGTTTCTAAGTCCGTAAGACGAGGTTCACAAGATAGATGCGTTTTCGTGCAGCACAAAGAGCAAGTGATAGACTTCGTTCTAGGTCCGACACGAGAGCCACACACTGGGCAAGAACAGCTCGAAATGGCAGGCATTTGCGGTTCTAACTGAAAGTCAATTGAGTCAAAATAGAGTATAAAATCACACAGCACTGGAAATTGCGAAATTTCGAACACCGCGCGCTTTTTTCAATCGCTAGTCGCTAGCAAGGGAAGGAGAGTTTACAATAAAAGACGGTAGATCATTCCAGGCAGAAGGAGTGCGAACTGTGAAAAAGAACTTTCGGCAAATTAACCGACTTGGTAGGTGGGCAAGCTTTAAGACATGTCCCCGGGTTCCGGAACTAGGGGCCATCGAAAGCAGTCTGAAGCACGGGTGTTTGGCATTCTTGAGAATCAGGAAAACCAAAATCAGATCAGCTAAGCAGCCAGGGTGAGCCCAACGCTTACAAGCAATGCACTTTGGCTACATTTTTGCCACATTTGCCGTTAGGACAAACAGTTTTACTATTCATAGTTGAAAAATTCTCAACACGGTGATGCAAGATAAAAACAGAATACTGACTTTATTACGGAAGTAATTAATCAGCGAGAGGTGCAATATTAAATTGTGTGTGTATACTTTCAAAATGTAGTAAAATAGATTTTCTATTTTACAGTACAGTTGTGAAACGGTGAAAATTCGTAAAATTTTGTATCTGAGCGTGGCAAATGCAACCCGACCCACTGTACTGACTATCAGTTCAGTTCAGTAGGCACAGGACAGGGTAGCGAACTGCTTCCACTTTGCAACTTTGTATTTTGTAATACAATTTTGGTCTTGTGTAGTTAATCGTTTTTTGGCCACGTATACTTCATCTGTATCAATGCTTGTACAACATACTTTTTGGCGGTCAATATAATTTCGAACTCGGACTCTGTCTTTTTAAGTGGTTGCAAAGTCTGTGTGCGTTGCTCCGTGCCAGAATTGTAATTAACGGATTCTCCAACATTTTAGCGCATTCTGCACCTTGTATTTCATCTCTTGGATTTTCCTGTGTGGATTACCTCGCTATCGTTGGACTTCTTCTTCTTCCGAATAGACGGTAGGAGGACTGCAGTCCGTGAGAGCCGCTTCACCTTCCGGGTCTCTAATATCTCAGCGTAGATTCCTCACGAGGAGTTACTGAGCTGGAAGAGTAGGCGTATCGCGCAGGATAGCGGGAAGTTCACCGTCCAATATGCGTGTAAACTGCTCTTCGGTGACTGCACCGACTGCATCAGCGAAGAGTGCATTCCAAATATTGACCACTCTGGTCGACAGAGTAAACGATGGCTTCAGGTGTTCCGTTCGGCGCTTCTGCAACTTCAGCGAATGACCTTCAGTTCTGGAGTCCGTGGATACCGAAAAGAATTGTTGAAGTTCCGTTCCGTAAACTATAAGTAGGATTCTCCGCGTGACCAGCAAATCATATCGCATTCTTCGATATTCCAGTGGGAAAAGTTTGAGTTCCCGTAATCTGTCGTCATAGGGAATAAGAAAAATACCCCTCACGCTCTTGGTAGCCTTCCTTTGGACTTTGTCCAGTCGATCATTCTTTCCTTCAGTTGACGGATAGTTCACCGGAAGCCCAAATTCTAATATTAGTCTGACGCGAGAGCTATACAGAACTTGGAAAACTTTGGGATTTAACTCTAAGAAGGATCGTCTCGATGCCCACCACATGCGGCTGGCAGAACCGACCTTTCTGGCAGTATCCTCCGCAGTTTTGAGGGATGAAGTTACCATCACCCCAAATCTCGCTCTACATCAACTGTTCTGAGACAATGGCCCTCCAAATGATATGCATGTCGCATGTTGTTGCGACGAAGTTCTCTATCAAACCAAGAGAGGCCACGGGAGCCGGGACGATCTCTGGTTAATGGAGCAACATCCTCTAAGCGACGGATATTTTTCAGAAACCATTTCCATCAGTCATCAATAGTGGAATCAACGGGTAACGTCCAGTCAATTGAGGCTGCTTGTTCAACCAACAATTTCAAGTCCATGTTCCAGAAGTTTCTCCGTGGAAGCCGCGACGCCTGGGCCGGTTTACTCCGAGTCCATTTGAACCGAATAGCACAATGGTAGCTTGTATCGACGGGCTTTTCCTCTGATAAGTCAACCACATCTGACTCTCTGGGTGACAAGACCAGATCAAGAGTAGACGGAGTCTGGCCATAACCATAGCGAGTAGGAACGAGAACGTGCTGCACGAGGTTCAAATCCAGAATGAGATTTAGAAACTCCCGTTGGTACTCATCCCCATTTGTAACGAGGTCCAACCAGTTGATATCCGGAGCATTCAGGTCACCGAGTATCATACAATCGTTCCTCGTCCCGTGGCGGCGGAGCTGGTCAAATAATGCCATGATACGTGCGCAGGGTGAACGGTAGATGACACCGATCATTGCTGATCCATTACTGGACTTGATCTGACACCAAATGCTTTCAGCAAAACCATCATCATCTCGGAAACTATCAACAACCTCCACGGATAAATGTTCTTTGACGTATATCGCCACCCCACCACCATGTCGAGATTCAATTCGATCACTTCTGAGTAGGCGGTAATTCGGAATAAATAGCTCTGCATCAGTAATGTCGAGTGTCAGCCAGGTTTCCGTTATTCCAACGATATCTGGCTGTAGTGCCAAGACATGATGGCTTACTTCGTCAAACTTGTTCCTCAAACTCCGCGCGTTGAAACAGAGCACTTCGAAATACTTTAATGGAGAGCAGTTGGATGCTCGATCATTATGGGCCTCCAGCGAACTTTGGATGGCCTCTTTACTACGCGAAAATGCACAATACGAAGGTCCTTCTCACCCTCCGATAATCTTTTCTTAAGCTCCATCGTAACAGTCTTCATCTTAATTCTATCGTCAGGCGACAAATCTCGTAATATTTTATACGGTAGACCCTTCAGTCGATGAACGCGCTTTAGGATCTTTTGGGCCTGATCGTCGCAAGCCAGTACAGTTTTCAGAACCCTGGGCTTTTGACACTCCAGATTTCTGCGTCCAAGTCGGAACGCTGATACAATTGTGATACCAGCCTCCCCTTGGTCAACCATTTTCCTGAAAACTGATTGAAGAAACTGGCTATCCTGTTAAATTCTGGCAGCAGATGTTTCTCCATCTGGTTCCGGTGCATTCACAATAATGAGGCAGCATTTTGTGATGAATTGAATTGTATTGAATTGAGTGAATCAACCAACCCAGGAATTGAATTGAGAATAACCACACGCAGTTGGATCACAGTGTGTATTGCATAACAGCCAGAATCAGAATGAATGAATGAATGATAATCAGAACTTGAATGATAGTACTATTGATTATCTTTGAATGAGTGGTGATGAATGATCGATTATTATTGATCGTTAATCGAACAATCACCACAACCACCTCAGTTTGTATAATCTTGAATCTTGAATCTTGAATCTTGAATCTTGAAACAATCTCGAACAATCACCACATACAATCACAACATATTCCATGCACTTTACCGGCTTTAGACGTTTCTAATCTCCCTCTTTGGTTCGGCCAAATTGAAGCTATTTTTCGTATATATAGCATCACCGATGAATCTATTATGTATTCTCATGTGGTGACTCTGCTGCCTCTCGACGTAGCTGAACAAGTCAGTGATCTTATTTATGCTATGCCTGAGGTCAAGCCATACGAAAAGCTCAAATCCGCTCTAATAGACCGAATTGGTTTTTCTGAGCAAGAGAAGCTCAACGTCCTCTTTTCCAAAATGGCTCTTGGTGATAAAAAGCCATCTCAGCTTCTTCGCCAGATGAAAGAGCTACTTGGAGAAAAAAGGATTGAGGAGAGCATTTTAACACAGTTGTGGTTTAAAAACCTCCCAGCTGACATTTGCCAAGTGCTTGCCGGTTTGATTACTTACGTATCATTAGACGAACTAGCACAAGCGGCTGACAAAATGCTCAAAACAAAAGAAGCCGACCAAATTACGGTTGATTCCGCACCCATCAATTCGCCCTGTCCATGTTCGGAATTAAAAGAACAAGTCGCTGAACTAACTCTTGTTGTCAAAATCTCCCGACCCACCTCGCTCAAAATCTAAATTTCGACCATCGAAAACCCCTGAGCGCGTATGTTGGTACCACAAGAGATATAGGGATAATACCTCAAAATGCAACCCCCCGTGTTCAAAAACCGTCAAAATCAAGGGTCAGTCAGTTACGGTGACAACTGTTGCCGGCCCATCAAACCCGAGTCGCCTATTCTATATCACGTTTTCTAGTCGATACTGGCGCTGAAATTAGCGCCATACTTCCAAAATCCAGCACCTACAAACCATCGTCCTACACTCTTTAGGCGGCAAATAGCACTCGTATTCACACTAACGGCTAAAGCCTGCTAACCTTCAACTTAGGACTGAGACGCAGTTTTCCTGGGTGTTTCTTATCGCGAAGGTTAATTTCTCAATAATCGGCATCGACTTTCTGTCTCACTTCGGTCTAACTGTCGAAGTAAAACAGCGGAGATTAGTAGATACGAAAAACCTCTTTACAGGTGTCCGGTATCACTACTAAAGCCATTTCCTCCGGCCTCAAAGCTTTCACTCCAGAAACTTAGACTTTTTGTGCTATACTGCAAGAATTCCCATCCGTCATGCAGCCCCCACGACCGACAGACAAAGTGACTCACTCCGTAAAACATCACATTGTCACTAGCGGACCACCAGTCTCATTTTGACCTAGGCGACTTCACCCGTCCAAACTCAAAATCGCAACGGCCGAATTTGAGCACATGCTAGAGCTCGGGATCATCCGTCCCTCCTCCAGCTCCTGGTCGTCACCACTTTATATGGTCCCCAATAAGATTTCAAACGACTGGAGGCCATTTGGCGACTACCGTGCTCTTACCAATCGAACGGTCTCAGACATATATCCGGTGCCACACATTCACGATTTTTCTTTGAATTTTTGTGCCACAACGATCCGTAATAAGCTTGATCTCGTTCGTGCTTATGACCACATCCCGGTAGCCGATGAAGACATACCAAAAACGGCAGTCACAACTCCTTTCGGCTTATACGAATTCACTCGGATGCTCTTTGGCCTGAGAAACGCTGCACAAACTTTCCAACGTTTTATCGACGAAGTCTTGCGAGGCTCGCCGTTTGCCTACCCATATATCGACGACGTCTTGATTGCCAGCAACTATCCAAAGGAGCATGTCAAGCTTATCCGTCTCGTTTTTAGAGCGTTTTGTATAATACGGGATAAAGATTGACCCTAGTATATTTTTTTGGCACAGATGCACTGGACTTCCTCGGTCATCGCCTTAGTCGATCTGGTATCACACCTCTTCCTGAGAAATGCCAGGCGATTTCCGACTTCCTTGTCCCAACAACGGTAATGCAGTCGCGCCGCTTTATCGGCATGATCAACTTTTACCGTCGCTTTATCCCGAACTGTGCAAAGATCATTGCACCGCTGACCGATTTGCTCGACTACAAAT
This sequence comes from Atriophallophorus winterbourni, assembly GCA_013407085.1. Lineage (NCBI taxonomy): Eukaryota > Metazoa > Platyhelminthes > Trematoda > Plagiorchiida > Microphallidae > Atriophallophorus > Atriophallophorus winterbourni. The sequence continues at coordinate 9,920 of JACCGJ010003216.1, forward strand.
CAAAATCACTACAGCTTTCGTCAGAGGCACTTGAAGCTTTTGCCGCATCCAAAATAGCTCTTTGCAGTGCCACAGAACTCTCATTCATTGATCCGGAACCGACCTTTCCTTTGTCATTGACGACCGATGCCTCCAATTCGGCTGTGGGAGCTGTTTTACAACAACACCACAAGAACACAGTCCGTCCACTGGCATTTTTCTCGCAAAAGCTTAATCCGGCACAAACTCGCTACAGCACATTTGGCCGTGAATTACTTGCGATATATTTGGCCATACGGCATTTCCGTCATTTACTGGAAGGTCGTGACTTCATTATTTTCACGGATCACAAACCATTAACTTTTGCTCTGCAGTCTGAACTTGATCGTCATTCGCCACGCGAGATTCGACACTTAGATTACATCTCTCAGTTCTCTACCGATATTCGTCACGTCAAAGGAGATGCTAACTTGGTTGCCGATGCTTTATCAAGACCTGACATTTCTGTTTTGTCTGCAGGCACACCATTTGATCTCTCCCTTTTGACTAACCATCAAGCCGAGATTGATAAAATCGAACTCGCGAAGTGTCGATCCCTGGATTTGCAACAAATTCAGTTACCAAACGCCGATGCCTCGTTGATGTGCGATATCTCGACAGGGAAACCTAAACCTCTTGTCCCTCTTCCTCTGCGACGTGCCATTTTCGATCATTTTCATTCGATGTCTCATCCTGGAAAGCGTGCCACCATGAGGCTAATCGCAGATCATTTTGTTTGGCCGTCCATGAATAATGATATACGAAATTGGGTCCAGCATTGCATTCCTTGTCGAAAGAATAAGATATCTCGACATATCTCGACACCTTACGTTCCATTTAGGCATCTAACTGTCGATTCTCTCACGTGCATCTTGATCTCGTCGGTCCTATACCACCATCGAACGGATACTCATTCATCCTAACGGCGATTGATAGTTTTACTCGATCGCCGATTGCTGTTCCGATCAAAGACACATGTTCAGAGACTGTAGCACGCGCCTTCGTCGAACATTGGATTGCCAATTTTGGCACACCAGCTGTCATCACAACCGACCGTGGCGCTCAGTTTCAATCGACTTTGTTCCGAGATTTGACGCGACTCCTTGGCTGCCAGCACATCCGAACCACCGCCTACCACCCTAACTCGAACGGATTGGTTGAACGCTTCCATCGGCAGCTTAAAGCCTCTTTAGCTTGTCAGCCTGATCCTAATAAATGGACTGAGAATTTGCCACTTGTTCTTCTTGGAATACGTTCCGCTATCAAAGAAGACATGCAGTGCTCAGCCGCAGAGTTAGTTTTTGGTACCGCATTGTGTCTTCCCGGTGAACTCGTTGTGCCCTGCCAGTCACTACTTCCGGCGTCAGATTACATTTCTCGCTTGCGATCGTTCATGTCCAAGTTAGACTTCACGCCTCCTCGTCAGCGCATTATCCACCAACAGAAATCACCTCATCTTGATACGTGTGATTTTGTTTTTGTGCGACGCGACTCTGTTTGTAAACCTCTTCAGCCATCCTATCATGGACCTCACAGAGTTATCGAGCGTAAACCCAAGTTCTTCGTTTTGGATATGAATGGTCGGCATGACACCGTTTCTATTGACCGCTCAAAACCCGCTTTTGTCGAGTCTAAGACATCATCTCCACCAAGCGTCACCATCCCTCACGCACAACCGCCTGATAATCCTCATGTGCCAACCTCCACCCACGTTCATCCCAATTGCCCGGTCCCTCCTACCCCCGTTCAAACCCGAACCGGTAGACATGTGCATTGCCCCAAACGCCTTGCTGACTACGTGAACTTATGAACATTTCGAACGTATGTTACCCTTCATTCAAGCCTAACTCACGCTCTGGTGGGGGATTATTGTAGTGAACTGCTTCCACTTTGTAACTTCGTACTTTATACATACAATTTTTGGCCTTGTATATTTATTCGTTTTTTTGGCTATGTATACTTCATCTGTATCAATGTTTGTACAATATACTTTTTAGCGGTCAATATAATTTCGAACTGGGACTCTGTCTTCTTTCGTGGATGCGAAGTCTGTGTGCGTTGCTCCCTGCCGAAATTGTGAATAACGGATTCTCCAACATGTTAGCGCATTCTGCACCTTGGATTCCATCTCTTGGTTTTTCCTGTGTGGATTACCCCGCTATCGTTGGACTTCACCAATCTTCATTTGGACATTTGCTCCGTTGGTTTTTTAGTAGGTTCCTTCCATTTTTGACATTTTGTGTGTAGTGCTAGACTTATATTTTTGGTCCACAACAACAGTAAGTGACTGACAAGCCAATCGAGCGTCTAGAATTACTTTCGGTGGAAAGCTGCGGAGGAGCACCCACCAATGCCAAAGGTTCAATCCTTTTTCTCCGTGTGAAACCTATAATGGTCATATGACTAGGAGAAAGTATTTGGTGATGCACCGCGCTATAATCGATGCTGGAAAAAGAAAAGGCAGTTTCTCCTCACTAGCACGGTGAGAGGTCAGCTGATGGAGAATCAAGAATAAGCAGCTCTAAAATTGCTACAATGAATAACGAGCAAAATGGAGGACAACCTAAGCATGACGATCATGGGATTTAATCAGAGAATAACTTACCCCAGTCACGGTCTAAACCCTGCTTGTAAGTTGAGACGGAACTACAGGAGATAAGTTCTTCAGGGAGCTTATATATATATATATATATATATAGATATATATAATATATTTATATATATATATATATATTCTTGGACATCCGAGGCATGCAATACATGATCAGTTTATCAAACATTTGAACAGCAAAAGAAAATAGAACAGTGCAAGTGACCGGAGTGAGCGGGATTTTTAAACATTTTTTCTGTTCAATAAGGGAGATGAATATACAATTGGTAAGAAAAACATTTTCAATGTCTAATAGCGGGGCCTTTGAATCGGCCGTGCTCGAAATTATTGTTTTCATGCGTTTTTATTTTTTCAGTCAACACGGAAGCTTTTGTTTTTTGAAACGTTTTAACATGTCGTGAACATGTAAACAAAGGACGTTTGATGCCCCGCACGCTTTAAACGCTGCGCAATATTTTTATTTTTTGAAGGATGGGGAATTTGCTGCGCCGGTCAGAATAATGCGAAAGAAAACTCATACATGCCTGCAGACGGAACCGAAACTGTTTTGATTTTGAATGTGACTGGCAATCTCAAATTTTCCCATCAAAATTTGACGTCCCCCTTATTCGTGTTGAAATTCTGTGTTTAAACTATTTTGATTAACTGAAAATTCGTTTTAACGAATAAAGTTCTCTTCTTATTCTTCTTCTTCTTCTTCTAAAATTTCATTTAAATTATGTCAAGATTTACGAATGGCAAGGACGCAAGAAACAAATGGAGAACAGAAATGGAAGGTTATTATGGAAAAAAGTGGTGCGAATTGTAATTAAGTTGTCATAAAAATTGATAAATAAATTATATATGCATAAATTCATGTTTTTACGGAAAGGTTGGTTAAGAAGATTGAAGAGGGATCAATAATCCATCGGAATAAGAAAATCTAAGAAATAGTGAGTGATGAGAGTGGGTGTGGCTGATAGCATGGAGTAGGCGGTAGGGTGCTGTGCTCCAATACTCTTGAAGAATTGTCGACGAATCGAACCAAAATTTGTTCACCAGCCGGATTTTCGTTATCTGCAGGAGAATGAATTGCATACGGAACAAATCTCAATCAGATAGATTTCAGTTTGTTCCAGAAGTTGACCACCCTGTAGCTGGAAACGTTTTTCCTAGAATTTACTCGACATCGTTTCTTAGCAAGCTTGAGTGCCTGTCCGCGAGTGCCTAGCTTAAGACGTAAGGTAAAGATGTCATCTGGATTACCGCAGCTTAAACCCTTCAAGATCTTAAAGTTTTAAATCAAATCACCTCTTAAACGACGACGCTTAAGAGAGAAAAGACCCAGAGCCCATAGGCGATCAGCATAGCTTGTCTCACGCTGACCCTCAATAATGCGTGTTGCTAGTCGCTGGACGCTTCCAAGTCGAATGATATCCTTCTGGTAGTGAAGACACCACGCCTGGACACAATATTCTGAATGCGGCGTGACTAACGCTTCGCAAGGTGGCAGGAACACGCCAGGACGTCTGCTGGAAAGCACCGACTTCAACCGAAAGGGCACATTGCGTGCACGTTACGCTGCAACAGCGCATTGGTCCTCCCATTTGAAGTCAGCTCTAACTAGAACACCCAAGTCCTTAACCCGCTGTTTGGCGTCAACGCTAATAGCAGTACCTTACACCTGTACTGTGATTTTGTCGACCAGAGCAGACAAGAGTTGGCACTTATTGAGGTTCAGTTAGAGGTCCTACCGTATGGACTAATCAATGACCCGCTCGAGGTCGTGCATCAGAGAATCTTCATCCGTTGAACCTATGAACTTCAGTCATCCGCGAAAATGGAGCACGGGCACTCCAAGATAGGCGACAAGTCATAGATAAAAATCAGAAAGAGCAGCCGACCTAGCACAGACCCTGAGGTACCTCACTTATCACCTCTGTTTTAATCGACAACGTAGATTCTACTCGTACTCTAAAGGTCCTACCTGTAAGGAATGATTTTATCCAAGCAAGTAAACTACCCCTTATGGTTATGTTTCAAGCTCATTGCTTTTTATACCATAACATACTATTGATTATTGACTATTGACTATTGTTGTACCTTCATATTTTCTACATGTACATTTTGGCCTTGTATGCTTCATTCGAATTAATGTTTGTACAATACACTTTTTGGCGCTTAATATAATTTCGAACCTTCGGACTTTGTCTTGTTCCGTGGTTGCAAAGTTTGCGTAGGTCTCGTCGTGCGATAATTGAGATTAACGGATCCTGAAATCATTTTAGCGCATTCTACACCTTGGATTCCATCACAGATTTTCCTGTGCTTATTATCTCGCAAACGTTGGACTTCACTAGATCTTTCGTTGGACCATTGCTCATTTGGTCTTTCAGTGAGTTTATTCCATTTTTTAAATAAATAAATAAATGAATAGTTTATTCTCGGAATTCCAAGGCTTGCTAAGCATGATCGATAATTATCAAAGTTGTTTGTATACATAAGGCATAAAATGGACAATAATTATTAACATTTTCAAGGTCATACGTGCTGTTAATTTTTCGTTCGTTAAAATGGACCAGGTAAATGATAATCAATCAGTTTGGCAGAAATACATTATATGAGCAGTTATTGTATGAAATCGGGTGAGGGGAAAATGACATAAAGAATATTAAAAAACAATGGACCGGAACATCGAAGATGTGAGGAATCTCATAGAGTCAGAATCTTCAAAAATGTTCAGTGGGAACACATTATTATTGTCGAATATATGTTTTGAGAGTGTCTTTTTATGGGTATTCGCAGAAGATTCAGCGTCGCAGTGTTGCCTCGTTTGTGAGTCGGAATTCTTCACATGGATGTAAAGAGGTAATCTGGAAAATAAATACTAAGGGTGTAATGGATAGCGATGAATAGATTCTGGGGCTGCGTGTATTCCAGTTATATCCACATACAATTTTGACTTCCAGACAACCACAAAAGAGCGGAAACCGTGCGTAGACAAATAGTGTATTGTAATTATCGAGAGCTTAACAACAAGAAAATTTGAATTACAAAACTGTTGATTACTATTGATTAAATATTTGAACCGTCACCACAGATTCCCCTCTTAGAGTGTCGAACAAGAAAAAGACGCTCGAAAAAAAACATTATGTTATAAAATCGTCAAACTTTTAGGGAAAATGTACCTTGCGGCCTGAATTGGTTTGTCTGTCGGGTGGTTTGATACACGAACGGAATGGGTGTTTATCATGGGTAAGGTTGGTTTCTGGTGAATCAGAAGAAGGGACGTGTTGGTCAGTAGTAGATGTCTGTGGAGTAATGTTTCGGGTATTTGCTTTCGCTTGTTGGTTCTACGTAAGCGACTTTCAGACGATCGATACTCACAGTTTCTCTTGATCCATCCCGGTCAATTACGAAATACTTGGGATGCCTGCTGAGCACCTTGTACGGACCAGTATATGGTGGTTGAACTCGTTGACGTACATGATCAGCGCGCATAAACACAAAGTCGCAGGTAGACAAGTCTGCCGTGATATAGAACGTTTGGGCTTGTTGGCGAGTAGGGATAGCTCGTAATAATTTCATGAAGCTGCGAAGGCGACTAACATATTGTGGAGCTGTAAGATCATTTGGTGAATCGAAAGATGTCAGAAATTCGCCCGGTAGGTTAGGTGTACTCCCGTACACTATCTCAGCAGCTGAGCAACCCAGGTCTTCTATTACGGTTGTACGGATACCAAGAGGCTCCAAAGGCAATGACTCGGACTGACGTTCTGAATTTCCGTGACACATGATTGCGGCTTTTAGTTGCCGGTGAAATCTTTCGACAAAGCCATTTGAAGAAGGATGATAGGCTGTAGTCTGTATGTGCTTTGTACCGAGTGTTCTATTCAATTCCCGAAAAAGCGTTGACTGGAATTGAGAACCTCTGTCAGTGGTAATAGTGTTCCGTACACCAAAGTTGCTGATCCAATGTTGAACGAAAGCTTTCGCAACCGTTTCTGCACTGCTACTGGGTATGACTACAGCCAATGGCCAACGAGTAGAACGGTCGACGCAGCTCAATATATAAGAGCAACCATAAGAGACCGCTAATGGATCAACGAGATCCAAGTGAACGTGCTGAAAGCGCTCCGTAACAGGTGAAAATACACCAGGGGAACTGATGGTGTGACGTTAGACTTTGCTTTGTTGACATCGGAGGCAACTCTTGGTCCAAAGTTAAATGTCTTTATGCATGTCAGACCAAAGATAACGAGAGCTAATCAGCTTTCAAATAGCTTTTACTCCGGAATGTGATAAACCATGTAAATGCTCGAATACGGTACGTCTTAAATCTGATGGTACAATTGGACGGACATGTCACAAACCAGATAAGAATTGGAATTAGATATCGGAATATGGCGGATTTTACCCGATTGTGAAGTAATATACCGACTCATTACAGGGTCATTTTGCTGCGAACGTACTAATTGCTCAAAGTCGATTCCAGGCAGGTCGATAGTACTTAACTGAATCCGAGAGAATGTATCCGCAACTGTGTTTGACAAGACGGAAAGATATCGAATGTCACTCGTGAATTGCGAGATATAATCTAAGTGACGTATTTCTTGAGGCGAATATTGATCCGATTATGCAGAAAGAGCAAACGTTAAGGGCTTGTGATCGGTCCATACTGTGGAATCACGGCCTTCAAGCAAATGTCTGAAATGTCGTATCACATAATAGATAGCCAGTAACTCACGGCCGAACGTACTGTATTGAGTTTCAGCTGGTTGAAGACGACGAGAAAAGAAAGCGAGTGGCTTGGTGATATTGTCTTCTTCTTTTTGAAGGACCACGCCGACTGCTTCTCGTGATGCGTCTGTAACAAGAGACAGTCGAGCATTGGGGTTCGTTGAAAAATGAGTCAGTGAAGTGACTTTGTTTAGTGCAGATTTGAGTTGTTCGAATGATTTGATGGCTTCGTCATTCATTTTAAATTCACATTTTTTCCACGTAACAAGTCAGTCAATGGTTGTGAAATCATAGCACATTGCGGAATAAAGCGTCTATAATAGTTGACCAAACCCAAGAAACGTCTGACTTGACGGATGGAGCTGGGACATGGATAATCTTGGATAGCTGAGGTAACGGTTTTATATCGGAACTATCAATTCGGTGTCCAAGAATTTCGGTAGAACTCACACGAAACAGGCATTTATCTGGATTAACCACAATGCCGTAGTGAGATAGACGTTGAAATACTCAACGGAGGTGTTTAAGATGTTCAGTGAGATTTGTACTCGCGACTAGGACATCATCAATGTACACGTAGACGAAAACAAGACCGAGGAAAACTTGGTCCATGAATCTCTGGAAGGTCTGTGCAGCATTGCGTAGACCGAATGGCATCCCGAGAAATTCGAACAGACCAAATGGAGTTGTGATGGCAGTTTTGGGAATATCTTCGTCAGCTACAGGAATTTGATGATATGCCAGCACTAAATCCAACTTCGAGAACACAGATTTCCCGTGAAGAGATAGTGCAAAGTCGTGTATGTGCGGGATTGGATATCGATCGGGATCGTTACACGATTTGAAGCACGATAATGGCCATATGGATGCCAGGCGTCCGGTTAGTTCATTTTGACCATGTGAATAGGATTGGTCCAAGGTGAATTCGATGGACGGATTATTCCGAGTTCCATCATATGCTTGAATTCTCGTTTAGCAGCTTCAACTTTGTTAGGCGCCAGTCTGCGTGGTCTACTGAAAACCGGGAGTCCACGGGTTTAGATATGGTGTTTCATATCATACTTCAGAGGAGTAGCGTGTGCACGTAGTTTGAATATATCCGAATATTTCCTCATGAGAGAAACGTAATTCGGTGCATCATCTGGAATCAGGACTCGAATAATTTGTATGGGTGAATTACACAAATAGTCGATGACATTATTCATTGTGACATTGTCAATGAGTTTTCGTGTACTCACGTTGACTGAAAGATTAAAGTGTGAGAGGAAATTGGCTCCCAGTATAGAGCTTTTGACATCTCAGAAAGCATTGCCAGGTCGATCCAACGGAGAAATAAATTGTTTCAACACGGTTTTCACCATGTTTTCATATAATTTATGCATGGAAACTTTGGTTACGCATTCCGAGCATGATGCTTGTAAAAAATATGCTCGAAACATTTTCAGAGAACTTCAATAATGTAATAAAATATAAGCGAAGGTAACATAATTATGTTATACAGTTGGCGTTGAAATCTTGAAATCCTAGAATTGTCAAGGCACGTCAACAAAAACCGATTCAATTAGCTACCTACCCAGCGCAACGAGAATTTGGTCAAGTTAAGATGTTATATGCACGATAAAACGTGCGTGGAGAACTGTGACTTAAATTGAATGACATTGTAAAGATTGTTAAATTTGAAAATAAAATCCTATTTTAAATTGCGGTGGATATCTCTGCCAATCAACTTGGTTGACCGCATGTATACCAACTATCGTGGTATCCATTGTCTCGACATGCAGACATTGAATATAAGGCTTAATGCTACGTCACAGCAGTTGTTATAGCTGATTGTTTAATTGAAGACTGATAAAGCGTCTCATTTTCTGCATGTTTCTTCATATAATTCTTGTTCACTTTAATGCTAGTAAGAAGGCTCTAAATCGTTAAGTATTTTGAACCTGTGAAATCTAGAAACGTTTTTGATTGTGCGAATAAATTTGATGAAATATCTTGTATTTAACTTTACAGAAGAAGAGCGCAGACTAACCAGAGGTTTGTTTGTTCATTTAGTATACTTGAATTGAGAGCATTGCTTAATCATGGGACTATGTTTAGGCCATGTGTATTCTGATCGTCGTGATTCCTCATTTTTCGAGATTTGTATTGAAATAATCAAATAGCTGTTCAATACCATATGATATCTGTGCAAAAATTTAGAATAAATAGTGGTTTAAAGCTTATATGGAGTGTGTGGTGAATGTGTATGTAAATATGAATATTTTTTCCACATAAATCAACACCACCATTACATTGCTATCAACGTGATCAATAGGATCATTGCCATCACATTGTGGTCCAAGTTTTGATCACGATTGCTTTGCTGGTTGGTGACATTGAGATCCTGATTGTATGGTCTCTAGCTGAGTTTGTGTCACAAAAAAGTCATCCGTTGTGTGTGATATACTATATGAATCCATGAATGTTTATGATTACCTGTTCAACCATATGTGGGGAGTATATTCCTGTGAATTATCATTTTCTTTCCAATAGTCTAGGCACAACTAACTGCATAATTGATTTTCACTGATATGAAGAAAATAGATTTTCTATGATACAATTAAGTCGAACGGAACAAGGATTGTGACTATGAGATCGTGAAGAATGCATTACTGTTATTTGGTTCACAACTACATGAGTTAATAAAATTTATCAATATTATTATTTCAAATATGCATGTACTATTTTACAAATTTACCGCACTTGTGGTACAAAGACGTTTGCAAAAGAAATATGATAGCTCTTGGCATTGACCCGCGAGCTTGAAAAAACTTGCTCTTGGTCGCACACATTGAAGGCATTATGTAAAGCGTCGTCTGCAAGCTGCGGCTCAGCAGATACAGCTTTTAACTGCTGAACGCAGATCACGCCACCGGTGTGTAATTGATACCCATCCACCGAGTTCTGCCTATCGTTGCCAACGCTGCAAAGAGATTTTTGTCACGAATCGGACTGTTTAATCATTTGAAAAGCTGTAAAAACGAAATAAATGTTGGGATTGTGAAGTTCACCCTTGGTCAACATCGACTGAAAGAAGATAACACACACAACAGTAGAAGTCTATTAAATATAATGCTTAATCAAACGCCTTAAACCTCACTATAATTACTTTGAATTACTTGAACAATATCTACTTTTTTCATAATAAATTCGCATTTCATTAAAATCGAGCAAGCAAATTAGATTGATGTCGAACGTTTAATTTGTTGAAATTTTTCGATTTTACAGTTCATTTTAACTAAGAAATTAATATTAAAATATATTATGTAAAAACAAGTTGCGCTTGTCTGTCCCCGAAGTTAATGTTCGTTCGACCAACCTGTTTAATCCCATGAGCCCACAATCGTGTAGATAGTCTTAAAAACATGACCATGGAAAACTGCGAATGAGCATGCATTTTCAACAATCACAAAAAACACACGACCGGTTTCGGGCAGGTTGCACTCATCGGGTAGAGAGACTAGGATCAGCAAACGCATGCGCTTGAAGAACGGTAGCAAGTTTTTTTGTATGCCAATGTTAGATAAGGTTGGCACGAACAACCATTTAAATCAAATATGCAGACACTCATGTATAAAGTGTTTGAACCCATCAACATGAACAAAATAATCATTTGTATGCATTTCCATGAGACATATATTTCATTGCCATGGGTTTAAAACCTATCTAAATGAGTGTGGGCTCATATGATTAAAGAACTTGGTCGTAAAATCCTTATCCAACAGTAGCATAAAACCCCAACTTGTGCACCATTCTTCCAATTTTCAAGCGCATGCAATTCCTGATCCTACTGTCCATACTCGATGAGTACAAACAGCACGAAACCGCTCGTGATGTGTGTGTGATGGAAATGCATGCAACTGACAAATGTGAATGGTTTTACCCGCAGAGTAAAACAATTAAATGAATTCTTTGTCTTATGATAATCGGAGTAGTCAATCCACGTCATGTAGATATCTTGCATGATAAACATGTAGATTAACTGTTAGAATTTGTCGTGAATTTTATTTTACGAACGAATGTAATCAGGCTAATTTTAATTAAAACATTACCATTATTTTTGGCTATAATATGTATATAAATGAACAAGTTCATTTTTTTACGCGTCAAGGTTCAACCATTGAATATATATTATCGCTTGACACAGAGATTGATAAGCGGATTGAAAGACCAGCTGTCATTCTGTTCCGATTGAACTTTCGAGTTTTGGGACACCGCACGTTGACCATAAATATGAAGATGTTGGTATAAAGCTCGTGCATACTAAATGCTTTAATTTACGACAGTGATACCTTGATCATCCACGACATACACGAGCGTGAGCTGAATGTTTTCCATTTATGAAGAATACGTCGAATCTTTAGCATATCGTGATGGAAAAAGTGACTAATGCTGGCGTCCGGTTATGCAGCGGATAAACATCAACGTGCGTGACCCATGGTGTGCGAACCCATTACGCAATCGAGCAAAACTGTCAGCAGATGTCATTCACACCTGCCATGACTAAACCAATTGAAGGATTATATGCCATGTTGGGGTCCTGGTGCGTCAGTTGATATTAATCATGACTATCTATCTTAAATGGACTGTGCATTTCTCACCAGCTTACGATAGGTCAGGTGAAAGAAATTCAAGCTTACACTGTGTTCGAGCTGACATCATTGGTCTGACGAAGCTTCTGAGTCAGAAGCGAAACGTTACCAATAAACTACTCTCACCGATTCATTACCAAATTCCATTTCTCATTATTATGAATCATGCATCATTTACAGTTCTCCTGATTGTTTTTTCTCGTATCACTTCAGAATGGTTTGCCTAGAAAACACTGAATAACAACCAAAATTTAGTGAAGCTAAATTAAATATAATTGTGCATGTCAATCACCTATTGTTTCTCTATAAATATGGGGTGCGGTGGAAATTGTTTGATCTAAGGATGAATCGGACAAAAATCAAGTTTTTGATTACTACAAACATAATGGGTATCAATTCTTATGAAATCTTGATTAAATTTAAAGAATCGAAATTCAGCCTCATAGAAACATATGATCTAGATATTTCGGAAGCTCCCAGAAATGCCTTGATGGTGAATTGATGAGCTATTTTCAATAATTTGGGTATGAATAATGAATAATAATACCGTATTTTGCCGTTGCATAGTCGACTCGTTGTATAAGTCGACCCCCTAAAATTCGAACGGAAATTTTCGATTTTATGATATATCCTTTGTATATCGAGCTCAATTGTTGTCATTATCTTAACTTTAAAAATTCCACCAAAATAATGATGCGAAATTTTTGCTAAATGTGTTTCAAATTCCGAGTTTGTAGCGAGCGATCTATACGACCCATTTTTAATACTATTAACTTTTTAAAAACTCTGTGATATTAGCGCCGAGAGAGACTAACAACAATGAACACTCTTAAAGCGTTTATTTTTGCTAGAAACAATAACCGTAAATTAGAATTATAAAGTGCTTACATAGTTCAAAATCCGTCTTCATCGTACCATCTTCAATCGTCCGTCAACCCATACCTCGCACAGTAACCAAGAAGCTGTCCCATTCATTGTTCATTCATTCTGATATTATCCTATTCAAATTATCGATTGCACACGTGATCTTGGGTTCAAATATTCAGCATCGCTCACATTCAACGAGCATATACATCACGTGATCTCAAAGGCAAAGCAGAGTGTTAATATGATTCATAAGTTCTTTACTCTCCCACAGTGTAAGTTAGAACTTTATAAACTTTTCACCATACCCCTCTTTGATTACTGTAATATAATATATAGCAGTATGAATAAAACCGATACCATCCTTTTGGAAAAAGTACAACGTACTTTTACCAAATTAATCACCGGATATAGCTCGAATCAATCATAAAGAGAAAGATGTAAACAGCTCAAGCTAGAACCACTATGGTTCCGTAGAATTAGACACAACCTAATACTGTTCTTTTGAATGATATCTTCTAATATTATAGATTTAAATTCGTCTATTCGCTTTCGACAAGGTTCTAGATATAATTAGCGAAATCAAGATAACCTAGTGGAATGATCCAGATCCTGAACGAAATTAAGAACTTTTACCTGAATAAATACACTAAACTCTGGAATATTCTTCCGAAAAGCATAAGACTTTGTATTTCACTATGTGATTTTAAATCACATCTGAATTTATTTCTCACAGTTGAAAAATCAATGAAACTTCTCAACCCAGATGTCTCATTAGATGAACTATACAATCATGCCATTGCTGGATATTAACAGTGATATCAGTTTTTCAACTTTCATAGTGAATAGTCACTTCGTCCCTTAGTATTTATTTCCCAGATTACCTCTTTACATCCATGTGAAGAATTCCGGTTCACAAACGAGTCAACACTGGGGCGCTGAATCTTCTACGAATACCCACAAAAAGACACTTTCCATTCAAAACATATATTCGACAATAATAATGTGTTCCATCTGAACATTTTTGAAGATTCTGACTTTTCGAGATTCCTCACATCTTCGATTTTCCGGTCCATTGTTATTCAATATTCTTCATGTCATTTTTCCCCTCACGCGATTTTCTTTTCATACAATAACTGCTTATACATTCAAATCTCGGTACTATGCCACCCGTCGGGACCGAGCAAGAGTGTCATAGTAGCGAGAGCGGCATAGTAACGAGGGTTAGTAAAAACTGCTTTATTTTCTCAAGTCTATTATTTATTCGCTCAATTGATCAATCCAAAGCTCCTAAAAATCGTCGGCTGACGCATCTTCTTCCGTCGGATCTCGTTCATCTCGTTGTCTAGCCGATCACACGCTTCACACACAGCTTCCGGTTTTCTGCTGCATGAGCTTTCGGAAAGTGATCCAAGCACGCTGGGCTCCCTAGAACAAACGATTTCCTCCTCGACGTTCACTTCGTCTTAGCTTTCCACCGGCTCCTCATTGTACAGCATCTCCTCCGCAATCTCCTTCAGCGTGAATAGCCCGCCAGTCGCGAGATGTTCGTCGGCTTCGAGAAAGTCAGGCAGTTCGATCTGCTCGTTATCGTGCATCTTTTCCTCGGCAGGCAGAGCATTCTAGATCTCGAGCAGCTCCGCATCCTAAGGCTAAGTTCGGATTTCTTCTCCGATAAACTTGGCTTTTGCGAAACAGTTCCTGATTGTCGACTTGCTGACCTGCTCCCAAGCATACCGGGCAACGTGTAGAGCGTCGAGCAACGTGTACTTGAACTCCTTTCCGCGATCGTCCATGGTCTCTAGCCGGCGGCATAACAACAGCTTCTTGTAGTGGTGCTTGAAGTTCTCTATGATTCCCTGATCGATTGGTTGTGAATTGGCTGTCTTGTTGAGTGGGAAGAAGACCTGTTGGATGTTGTTTAGCTGGAGCTCAGGAGGGTGGCCAGAGAAGTTATCGAGACAGACCAGAACTATGCGTCCCTGCTGGTCGAGTCGTCCGTCCCACACACGAAACATCTCCTCTCCGCCGTCATCCATGCCTTCGAGTTCGCCTTGTACGTGACCAGGATCTCCTTCCTCTTTAAGAAACGGGGTCTCTTGGAACTGTCGATCACCAAAAGAGGAAACTTCTCGCTGCCGCTCATGTTTGCCCCAACTAGAAGAGTAATCCTTTGCTTGCTTTTCTTTCCTCCTGTACACCGATCTCCCCTGAAAGCCATGGTCTTTTTCGGAAGCAGTTGCCAGAAGAGTCCAGTCTCGTCCAGGTTGAAGACATCATCTGCAGAGAACTGCCTGAGTAAGAATCGGAGAGCCTGCTGCTGCCAATCAATAAGGGATTGGGAATCCACCGCTCCAGCTTCGCCCTGCACTGTCTTGAACGTGACGCCATTGCGCTTCTTGAAGCAGTCTAACCAGCCGTCGCTCGCCACGAAGTCTTGGATGTGCATCAGCTCGGCCAGTTTCATCGCATTCTCCTAAATCAGATCGCCGCTGAAAGGCAGATTCAGTCCTCTTGCTGGCTTCAGCCACATCAGCACTCCCTCCTTAAGCTTCGGGTCTTGAGGCTTCGTCAGCTTTATGCGCTTCGATGGAATTCCAGCTTTGACTGCAGCTTCAATTGCATCCTTCTTGCTGAGAATGCCCTTCACGGTGATTCTCTTAACTTCGATACCCCATTTCTTGCTAATCTCCCTTGCCAACTTGGACTGATTCGGCTCCTTTTTCGCAGCATCGATGATCTCGAGCTTCTCCTTCAACGTAAAGTCGGTTCGCTTGCGTTTCTGAGCTGACATTATGGATTGAATAGTTTGAAAAATAACGATATAACTGTTGTGAGTGTCTGTTTGTGCGCGCGCTCTCGTTGGTCTATCTATCGATACTTAAGGCAAGAGTAGGAAAGAGGTTTGTTGTTGTGCGTGAGGTGATTGGATTGTTGTAGCTGGCGTCAGGGAGAAACATCGAGTGTTTGACTTCGAAGCCGGCTGACTACATGCGTAAAATGCGCAAGAATGCACTTTTAAATTGTCCCAGAATAGTGGCATACTAACGAGAGTAGGGAGTGGCATAGTAAATTTATTTTGTATTGAATTTTGTTGCGACCGAGCAAAAGTGGCCGATTAGCGAGAGTGGAATAGTAACGAGGTGGCATAGTACGGAGATTTGAGTGTATATTGAATTTCTGTAAAACGGATTGATTATCATTTACCTGGTCCATTTTAACGAACGAAAAATTATCAGCACGTATGACCTTGAAAATGTTAATAATTATTGTCCATTTTTTATGCTTTATGTATACAAACAACTTTGATAACTATCGATCGTGCTCAGCATGCCTTGGAATTCCAAGAATAAAATATTTATTTATTTATTTAAAATAGCATGGTTAACACGGTCAAAAGCTTTTGAGAAATCCAATTATATAACGCCGACACCATGGCCCGCATCGACAGCCTTGGTTTAGCTGTCCCGCGTCAGAAGCAAGTTTGTCGTACAGGAGTATCCCCGGCGAAACACATGTTGTTCGATGGCGACAGCATTCGTATTCTCCATAAAAGCTATCAAATCATCGGATACAATAGATTCCATTACTTTGGAAAGCACAGGGAGCAGAGTGACTGGGCGGTAATTTGCAGGATCACATCGGTTTCCACATTTATATATCGGGGTTATGATCCCCTGTTTATAATCTTCGGGAACATGGGGGATATCGAACAGACGTTGAAATCAGATGGAAAGTGGTTCACAAAGTTGCACAGCAACCGCCGCAATGCTTTCGGTGTAATCCGGTCTACTCCAGGTGATGAATTTTCACGGAGCTGCATGATCTTCTTATATACACGTTCAGCGGTGAACAGAATAGTAGAGAGTCTAGATGGGGGTGATGTGATATTTAACGAAGATGGTTGGCAATTCTGGAATAACGGCATGTAGCGATCCTTCAGTTTATTTGCAGCTTCCATAGAAGTCGATGTGGAGCCGCCTTCAATTTTGAGTGGGGGTATGCCAGTTTTCACTTTTCTTTTGTCATTTATATGACGGTATAGCAGTTTTCGGTTGTTCAGAAACCGTCCAGTTAACTTGTTATGGTAATCCAGTTTATCTTGACGCACTTAAGACGTACAGTGGTTGCGTAATTGTCGATATGCTCCCCAATTTCGCGCACACTCTTTCGATCGGAACTTACTGCAATCAGCGTTTCTGCAGCAGATCCACTCACAAGTTCTACTACGAATGAAAGTACGTCGGATACGTCGTTCGTCTGTGTTGGAAGTCGATGATTGTTGCTGTAGAGAGTGCCACTGGGAGACATATCTGGACCAGGTGAGCTTAGGATCGAAATTTGACATAAAGTTGAAATTGTTAGCAGTGACAGTTTCTTGAAACGCCTTGTAGTCCGTGACTACTCTTACCAGGGGTACCTTTTCGTCAGGGAATTGGGCGTATGAATCAAAAAATGTCAGGACGACGTGGTCGTTCTTTACTAAGGGCGGTTCATAATGATTTTATTCTACCATCAGTTCCTCGTCAGTCAGCACTAGATCGAGTTAAGATAGACAATCGCCACACCGGAAGCGTGTAGCAACATTAACGTGGTTGTACAAAGGATAGCTGCCGATAAAATCATCCAGATCTGCAGCAAACGTATCTGGACTGGGTTCGCCGGCAACTTCGGGAGAGTTAAAATCCCCCACCAACAATGCGTACGAGTGGAGTAGTTATAAGGCAAAGCGAATGGATGCAATAATGACATCATCAATGGGCGTTGAGTATTCGGTGGACGATATATTACCGCAACAATTGCACAATCCCTATTTTCAAGTTGCAAGCGACACCAAAGTGAGTCCACCACGCTGAGTTGCTCTTGCGGGAGAACCTCACAAGAAAGACGTGAATTATAGTATAGAAGAACACCACCCCATTTAGTTGGACGATCGTTCCTGAGAATGGACATGTTAGTGAGAGGAACCTCGGCATCAGTGATCGAAAAGCTTAGCCAGGTTTCGGATACAGCTATTATGTCAAAATGACGAGCAGCATGCCTCAAGCGAAGTTCTGCAAGTTTACTGAGTAAACCCTGCGCGTTCGTGTAGAGATAGTTCAAGCCCTCACACGTAAGGTTAGGAGCAGCATCATTTATACGAATATCTCGAATATCTAGACCGCCGATCTCGTCTGGATCGGCTCTTGTGAGTTTTTTGGTTCGTCAAGTTCGTCTGCACCATATTCGTTCCCGTTAATGGAAGCAGTGGCGTCTATCGCGGTTTACTGTTAATCCGCTTTTTCAGGGCCGAGCAAAGACGAACTTCTGCTGGAGCACAATGCCTTTGTCGATACCATTGTTGCAAAGCGTCGTTTTCATAGATTCAGCTTGAAAGGTGACCTTAAGTATGCGAAGACCTGATCCTTTGTAGCTGAGAGAAGCTAACAAACGCTTCAGGGAAGTAGTTAAGGTATCGGTAATTTTACTCAATTGCTGTAAGGAGCGCCACTGTTCGCAATCATGAGTGGTGTTTTTGTTAGCATTACTATCATTCAATTCAGGAACGCCATAAACAAAAATGCTTTTTTGCCACTTTCGTGTTTCCAATCGTAATTATCTTACTTTTTCGCTTGCCTATCTGCCCATGATATATCGGGAAATATACGGATGGGGGACGAGATGTTTTGAAGCATGTAAGCAAATAGGAGAACGGATTTAACATCTGCTAACGATTTTAACACGATGCGCAACAATCTTGGCTCACCAGCGTGTGCCGATTTGTTGTGTCTTGACAAGCGGACCATGCTAGCCGATTCTATGTTAAGGCTTAGCTCTTGACACTACTTTTTCCATTGTTCCACATCTTCAGATTAACGCGCTATGAAGCTGGGTGAATCAGTCTCGGGAAAATTGGAGCAAATCACGCTAAGTGCCTCCGCTCGTGCTACTGAAACGTTCGACGTCACTGCCATGGGACTAGAAAAAGCTCGCGCAGTCAGAACATTATTAATGCTTATGCCGTTTAGCCGTTTTGGTCTGCCAGCGACAGAAACACTAGATTGATTCGCGCTGATCTTTTGTTGTACATGGATGGGATGGGCCTGTGCGACGGGGAGTTTAACTACTGACTTCTGTGCTGGTGGGAGTGATGTAAAAACAGCAGCAGTTGTGGCAAATGTCGAAATAGGTGAGCTTGTAGCGGTTGATCATTATTGTATATTTTATTACAATAATGAAAACACCATAAGCTTACTTGTTCTACACTGTTAGAAACTGCTGGAGTATTGCATGGAAACGCAGAAGAGAACTTGGCTTCAAGAAGATCCAAGCGCTTTTTTTGTTTCGGAGGACTGCTTATATTCATTGATCAGGTTGATCATATAACGTATAAGCGGTGATTCTAAACACTTCGCGCAAAACCACAGTTTCTTTTCATTAAATAAATGTTCCTTGAGTTCCTTCTTCGATAAACCAGAACATTGAGGATGGTACAACGTTGAGCAGTTGCTGCATTTCATGCCATCTTTTACGGAACGGGAGCACTGGTTTTTACCACAGGTAAAATTATTCCCGTCAGTTTCATCGATGTTCATTTTAATTGATTTTGTCCCTTCAGAAGATCGAGAGATGTCACTAGGACGATTCATAATTGGATAGTTCAACGAAAAACTAGGGTGAACACAATTGTAGAAATTTCATGTTAACTTAGATTATATCGACATCTCGTCAGATTATTCAAAGACTTGGTCTTCGAAGCATTGTTCAGGGCCATTCTTTCTTAATTCTCGATGAATTGTAATTTAATTGTTGTAAAAGATCTAAGAAGTTCCTTGAGACGTAAAAATGAATAAAAGTCTGGTGTGCGGTTTACAAAAGCAGAAAGACGGGCTATCTTTTTTCAAGAAGGTTTATTTTATCAAGTTTAATTGATTTAGTTTTCGGAGGAGTTGATGCAGTCACGAGACATTTAGATAAGTTCTTATGGAATATTGAAGAGATAAGGTTAAAATCCGGAGATATAAAGAAGTCAGTCCAATGAGATTTTCTAATTAGAGTCGAAAACTTTGTCCAATCAACATAGAGACGGTCATTAGCTTCGCTGATGGAGGTCCGATTCTCACAAAGATGGAGTTGACACGTGACCATGTTATGGTCACAACCAGGAAGGGGTGCTATGACTTTCACATTACTAGCATTAAAACCCAATGTTAAAATAAGGTCTAGAATGTTTGAGTGCCTTGCAGGTTTATCGACTATTTAAGTGTAACCTAGTAGGTTGATTGCTTCGGGAAAAGAGCAGAATTTTCTAGATTGCTGAGGCGAGTTCCAGCATGCATAAGTTATGGTAAAATCACCAGCTATAAGTTTATTTTTAAAAGGATTCAAAGAAACGTCAATAAAAGCATTTTTAATCTTATCAAGATTGTGTAAGGATGGGGAAGGTGTAACGTCCGTGACGTGATTAACGCGTATTTCACCCGTTTCTTAGTTCAAAAAATTCAAAACCACAATTCGGATGGTATACGGTACTGTAATCAGCAACTGTTAAAACAACAATATTTATACAAACCTCAACTGTATAGAAACGTACAGCAAACAGTGGAGCCAAAATACAGCAGAATCAATTATATCAAATGCAAACAAGTTCAATGACGACCTGAGATATAAATAGAATGAAAGGAGTTACCAAAATTGCCGTCCAAAATGTCTATCAAAGACAAGACACCCAAAATTGGTGTCAAAAAACAAGCCAATTACAAGTATGACGATTAGCATACTGGCGTGTAGTCGTATTTTTGTTGCTCTGACACTTTTGCCCGTATCTTCGCCAAATCAACTCGGGTTTTAACCGTTTAAAAACGTTTTGCTATATTTTGACGAGAGCTATCGGAATTTATACGTTTTGATCTGGTCTATCGATTAACAGCAAAGTTACCGTTTCAACGTAAATATCTCGGTTTGCTTACGCGTGCAAACTTTCTCCCACAGTTAACTATCGTACAGTTTTTGCTTTCATTGCAAAGATCACATCGAACTACACATTTTGTTACGCCATTCTGTGCTCTACTCTGTGTGGTTATCGAGTTATCACGGATTATTCGCAAAATGACCAAATCAAGAATTATAACCCAGCTAAATCGACCAGTCGAACGAACGACTATTCTTCAACCGGTCGTCCCAATTCATCCTACAATGCTTGGTCGAGCACAAGATCCAACACCCAAGCGAAAAAATCGATCGATCATGGTGTGCATACGACGGTTGTTCCCCCGACAGCGACACCAAACCACCTTGACCTCTTCGCCAAGTGCCTCTAACCGGTAAGCAATGATAGTGCATTGGGTAAATGTATTTTTTGTAATATACATGTGCACATGGTCTGCGAAGAGAGTTTGACCGATGAGTGTGTAAAGATCGTGAATGATAAAAACATCCTATTCGTTTGCTATTTCTGTATCGAATGTAGAAATTCAATAGCAAATCGTAATCCCAAGAGTACACAATTCTCTGCTAGAAACGAGACTAATACAATAGAGAATAGATTATTGATAATAGAAGAGGAACTTGCAAATTTAAAGAATACTGTACGACCAATAATCAAGACTAAAACAATTGAATTGAATAATGGAATATCCTCAAACTCACCGCCACAGAGTGCTTCTTAAGAGGTTAAATTACGCGACACTAAAGTGATACTTAAAAATGCTTCGAAGCAGAAACCGTCTACGTCGAACGCTCCTTTGGCCAAAGCTGCCACAAAAAATACTTCGCGGAATGTTATCTGCACCGATTCGGCACCAACTGAAACGCTCCCGGTGGTACAAAAATCATACAGAGAAATGCTTTTGCAGTCGACCTCCGCTGCACAATCTGAGCATTGCACACTAAACCTAAATCAAAAAGCCTCACATTTTATGAAGAATGACCGGACACGCGACAAGCATTCTCATTCGTTAAGCGTAATATGTACGAATGTCAAAGAGTCCGGCGAGAGCTTGTTAGATAGAAAATACAAACACGACCTCGATAGATGGTCTCAAATTTGTCAATTGCAAATTGAGCATGTTGCTCATGAAAAACTGATTCGTATAACTCGCCATTCCACATAACCTCATAGTGATCAACCTCGGTTACTAAGAGTCACACTGAAGTGCGAGGCTGATATCGAAAACATACTGCTAAATTCGTACCGACTAAAAAAGACGGATCCGAATTCAAATTGCCGGATATATCCTGATGTGCCATGGTGGGAACAGAAGGGTGCCTCAAACACTGAGGAAAAAACGGTATCGCGGAGTGTGGTTCTACTTAGGGTACCAGAAAATACCACTGAAGCATCGGGACAGGGAACAGCAGATCATGACTTCAAGCAGTGGCGTTACATTGCGTCTTTGTCTAATATTTCTAACGTTGTGATCACTGACACTTTCCGAGGGCCTTTTTCAATAAACTGTAAAGGAGACGGACGGATTAGCTTTTCAACTAGAGACATGGCTAAATTTATCAAGTCCGAATGGAAAAAAGCAAAACGTGCTTTACCGAAAGACATTGGACTATGTTCACCGAGACCAAGTACTATGAGTGAGACACACTCATTGTTCTAGTCTTTTAAGTTATATCGGTACAAAACTAGACGACAATTCTACCTGTGTTACCAAAAGGAAATCAAGAACATTTTGTTTCAAACTCCGAAGCCGTACTCGGAAGTGGACAGCCATGCGAAATTCCGCATGGGCTGCACACAAAATGATACAAACAGACGCACCTGGGGAACACTTTCGTTGTTTTCGTAACAAGGTGACGTCCCTCATTCAAGAAGACAAACAATATCACAATTGGAAGCTGATTGACCAGATGGAACGACATCCTTAGTTGCTGTACACCATCGTAAACACCGAGACCAAGGTTAAACCAGGTGTATTTCCTATCCAGACAGAGAACGGACTGACTGATAATGTCGAGGATACAGCTGATGCCCTAATATCATTTTATGCGCAAGTATTTTGTCCAAAGAACGTGTCAACGCTGACGTCTTTGCGGCGCCCACTACCGGTCGAATTTCTTGGTAACATCGAGGTAAATCCTACGGTTGTGCAAAAACATTTACGCAGACTGAACGTTCGCAGTTCGCAAATCACCAGGAGAGGATGGAATAAAACCTGGTGTTCTGAAGCCATGCGAGCTGAAGCTTTGTGGCCCACTATGTGGTCTATTGAGGCACTCATTGATTACGGGAACCGTACCAACTCAATGGAAAACCGGTGTTATCCACCAATCTACAAAGGGGGCAGTCGTTCTGATCCGGCAAATTACCGCCCCGTGACGCTTCTTTCAGCGGTTTCTAAAATTTTGGAACGCCTGGTGTGTTAACGACTCGTTGAACATCTCGAGAACCATCAGCTAATAACTTACACACAACACGGATTCAGGAAAACATATTCATGCCTGTCTAACTTGCTCACGGCTCTAAATGACTGGACGCAAGCACTAGACAAAGAGGGTTCCATCCATGCCGGTTACTTATATATATCTAAAGCATTCGACAGAGTGAATCACTCCTTACTGCTTCAGAAGCTGCAGAATATTGGCGTCATCGAAAACCTACTAACATTGTTCACAAGTTACCTGTATGGACGCAAAGTAGAAGTGAAAATAGATGGTGGAACTTCTCGAACAATAGCAGCCACGAGCGGAGTCCCTCATGGTTCGGTTCTCGGTCCGATACTGTTTCTCATATTTATAAACGATCTACCGAACTAAATAGCATGTGAGCAGGTTTTATTCGCAGTTGATGTAAAAATCTGGACAAAGGTCAACTCTATCGAGGACTGTCAAATTTTGCAAGGAGATTTGAATAAGCTGCACCAGTGGTTGATCCAAAACAAACTGCCATTTAATTTCAGCAAGTGCAAAATTTTGCAAGTCGGAAAACCCTTCCCCTTTACCTACACACTTGACAGCCACCCGCTTAAATGGAGTACATCAGGAAAAGATCTCAGAATCTTGGTATCTGGCACTTTGAAGAACAGCCTACAGTGCGAAGCCGTCTACAAGCGTGCGTGCAGCTTGCTAGGTTTACTGGAACACATTTTCGGACGTTTCCCACCACACTTACTCGCGAAATTACTAAACACTTACATACATCCTGTCGTTGACTACGCTGTACGAGCTTGAACGCCATGGATGAAAAAAACATCTCGCTCCTCAAACGAATTTATCACAAGGCAACCAAAATGGTTACCGGATTGAATAATTCACCTTTTGAGCAGCGACTGACCGGACTCACACTGTGCACCCTTGAGCGCAGGCGTATACTACACGACCTCACTCCAACATATCGAATCATCTACGCGAAATCCCACGTTATCAAACACCTATTCAAGTTTGGTTCGGTTGTCCCCACACGCAGCCACCCTTTGATCCTTCAAACCCCACACTCACGATTGAATTGTCGTCGTCACTTCTTCGCTGTTCGTGTATGCTTCTTGTGGAATACCTTGCCGACAAATATTGTTACCTCAGCGAACGAGCACATCTTTAAACAAAGGTTACGAAACCTTATGTGGAGAACTACTGCGTTGGCCTCTACCTATTGATGTCTATATTTTTTTAACGCACGGAACTACCTTCCATCCAAAGATTCTTTTCCCCCCGGTCTGTGTTGCCATTGAGGATTATTTTTGCTCCACCTATGAAGAACACGGGTATGATCAAACAAGTAACGATTTTTCTAATTTTTTAAAACATATATCCTAAGGCACTGTACAGCAATTTGCTTTTTCAAACATAAATCTTGAATCTTGAATCTTGAAGTGCCAAGAATGGCAACCAAATTCAACAACAATGACCGACAATGGCATAATTAATGAATTAAAACAAAAGCTTCACCAAATATGTGAACAGGAGATTTTCAATAGAACAATTAAAAAAGCAATGTTTAAGTTCTAAATTATGAAGAGAAAACAAACAAAACTCAAATTTAAGTCACAAAAGTATAAAGTATAAGTATAAGTATAAAAGTAGAAAGTAGAAAGGAAAAAGGAGAATTTCAAAGCTAATTAACACCTTACATGTCTCATACACCTCCCATCAAATTCTTCCATGGAGTCTAAATGTGTAATCAACTAAGCTAATGTGTCTGCAACCTGCAATCCATAAAGCAAAGAAAGCACAATAGAATAAAACAAGTGACTCTATTTAATGGCGAGTCATACACGCCAAGTCGCATCACCATCACTGAACACATGTGGCTTTTTATAGGAAAAAAAGTTTGCTAGACTAAGACCCACCCAGTCCTGCGGTTCTGCCACTCTCTCCTACAAGAAGCTTATGTATGCTATCCAACCCCGAGCGAGCCTTGTGTATTTCATCCTCAGCAGCGACATCTTGCGCCAATTAAACATATCTAATTTGCAAAATATTATTAGTGTATCATGAGTTCGAAAAACAAATGGCTTCTCAGGTACACAACGGAACACTTTACAGCAATCATATGGATTGTCATGGCTACCATCTGTCGTCCCTGTTTCGGCTGATTCAGTGTCATGTGAACCAGGCTTACTATTCATTGGAGCTGAATAGGTGGCAGGTGTGCCAGGCTTGCTCTCCATCGTATCTGAATTAGTGTCGGAAAATTCAATCACAGAATCCGACTGAGCTAATTTACTGTCAGGTAACTCAGCTTCGTGAACACAACCGACAACACAAACATCAAGATCTTTCAACTTTACATCAATGAAAACCAATTTTTGACAATCAGTCACAAAATCCGACTGAGCTAATTCAGTGTCAGGTAACTCAGCTTCCCAAGAACAACCGACAGCACAAACGTCAAGATCCATCAAATTTACATCAATAGAAACCATTTCTTGGCAATCAACGATGCTAACAAGCCTTACTATAGAATCCTTTTGGCAACATTTGCACAACTGACCAAATCGACACCAATCAATAAGAGCTCGAACTGACACAAAGTCTGTGAGTTGCTGAAAAGTAATTTCTAATCCCTCGCAGTATATAGCGTTCTTCAGATCAGTCCACAGTTGCTGGAACACAGCAGGTAAAATATGCAAAATATACTCCAATGTGTCACTTGCATTCAAAACCGCCTGGCACTCCGATAGAGTGAGGACAACCTGACATTTATGCATTGACGAGGCAAGAATCGCGAAGCCTTCTGACTGGCCAATCAATCGTCGGGCCTCTTCCAACAACTCATTAAACACTGAGTGGGCCACAAGACAAGGTAGACCTGATGTTCGTTTATGACAGGTGCCATGAGTTAATTTTAAAATTTTAGCATTAGCAATCGCTAAATCTTGCTCCAATTCAAGTGATTGTTTAGAAGGTGCAGAGTTACAGTTGAGTCCATGTCTACCAACAGATAAAGATTCACATCGTCCGCACCATTGCGACTATCTTTAAGTGACCTAACCGAACCACGCACTAATCTTGCCAAACGTTCAGGCATCATAGATGTACAATAATGACTTTAAAACACAAATTAAATGAACGTCACCGAGTGTTCAACAAAAATCTTGTGAAATGGATCAAGCTTCAACGTTCCAACCCGCACAGATACACTATGATAATAGATCAGGTTCGTTCACCGATTTTGACGACGTCGCTAAGCGTCGAGCAAGTTCAATACTGCTTCGATTGCAATGAAACAAAACGAGTATTTTATCCGGCTGAGACAAATACTGCAACAGTCAAGTCAAGTTTTGACACGAATCCAATTGT
This sequence comes from Atriophallophorus winterbourni, assembly GCA_013407085.1. Taxonomy (NCBI): domain Eukaryota; kingdom Metazoa; phylum Platyhelminthes; class Trematoda; order Plagiorchiida; family Microphallidae; genus Atriophallophorus; species Atriophallophorus winterbourni. Next base: position 36,488 of record JACCGJ010003216.1, read on the forward strand.
AGCGATCCAAGTTGACCACAGTAATATCTCCGGTTAAGAAATTACGGTATAAATCAAAAGTCGAATTGTTGCAATTCCAAGGTGAGTACTGAATTTTCTACAATTGAGACAAATACGGTACAAATCAAATTCCAAGTTTAGTACTGTAACGTCCGTGACGCTTCTCATTTCGACAAATTCAAAACCACAATTCGGATGTTATACGGTACTGTAATCAGCAACAATTACAACAACAATAATTATACAAACCTCAACTGTATAGAAACGTACAGCAAACAGTGGAACCAAAATACTCCAGAATCAATTATATCAAATGCAAACAAGTTCATTGACGACCTGAGATATAAATAGAATGATAGGAGTTTTCAAAATTGCCGTCCAAAATGTCTATCAAAGACAAGACACCCAAAGGTGATGTCAAAATACAAGCCAATTACACGTGCCCAAAATGGCAACCAAATTCAACAACAATGACCGACAATGGCATAAACAATGAATTAGAACAAAGCTTCACCAAAGATGTGAACAGAAGCTTTCCAATAGAACAATTACAAAAAGCAAAGTTTAGGTTCTAAATTCCGAAGAGAAAACAAACAAAACCCAAATTCAAGTCACAAAAATCGGTATTGTATAAAAGTCGAAAGTAGAAAGGAAAAAGGAGAATTTCAAGGCTACATGACACTCAACATGTTTCTTACACCTCCCAACAAATTCTTTGATGGAGTCTAAATGTGTGATCGACTTAGCTAATGTGACTGCAACCTGCAGAAGGCACAATAGAATATAGCAAGTGACTTTATTTAGTGGCGAATCACACACGCCACGTCGCATCACCATCACTGGACACATGTTGATTTTTATAGGGGAAACGTTTGCTAGACTAAGACCCACCACGTCCTTCAGTTCTGCCACTCTCTCCTACAAGAAGCTTATATATGTTATCCAACACGAACGAGCCTCGTGTATTGCATCCTTAAAAAGCGACATTTCGCGCCATTTAAACAAGTGTAATCTACAAAATATTATTGTATCCGGGTATCGAAACATAAATGGTTCATCAGGTATAAAACCGGACGGCTTACGCCAATCATACAGATTGTCATCATCTTCCGCCTAATTAAGGCTGACTCAGTGTCATGTGAACCAGGCTTACATTTAATTTGGGCTGATTTGGTGTCAGGTTAGCCAGGCGTGCTTTCAATCTGATCCGAATTATTGTCGGGAAATTCAGTCACAAAATCCAAATGAGCTAATTTAGTGTCAGGTAACTCAGCTTTACGAGAACAATTGACAACACAAACGTCAAGACCCTTCAACTTTACATCAATAGAAACCATTTCTTGACAATCAGTCACAAAATCCGACTGAGCTAATTCAGTGTCAGGTAACTCAGCTTCCCGAGAACAACCAACAACACAAACGTCAAGATTCTCCAACGTTACATCAATAAAAACCATTTTTTGACAATCAATCACAAAATCCAACTGGGCTAATTCAGTGTCCGTTAACTTAGCTTCCCAAAAACAACGGACAACACAAACGTCAAGATCCTCTAACTTTACGTCAATAGGAACCATTTCTTGACAATCAACGAGGCTAACAGGCCTTGCTATTGAATCCTTTTGGCAGCATTTGCACAACTGACCAAATCGACTCCAATCAATAGGAGCTCGACCTGACACAAAGTCTGTGAGTTGCTGAAACGTAAGTTCCAATCCCTCGCAGTATATAGCGTTTTGCAGATCAGCCCATTTATTTTGGAACGCACCCGGTAAAATATGTACTATATATTCTAAAGTAGCACTGGCGTTCGAAACCGCCTGGCACTCCAATACAGACAATAACGAATACTTTGCTTTGGGATTTAAGACGAAGCGAAGTTGCGAAGCGAAGCGAATATTGTTGCATATTCGCTTCGCTATCGCCATGGCGAAAGGCAAAATAAAAACTTCGCTAAAAATTCGATATACTTCGCTTCGCCTAAAAAGAAGTGCAAGTTCAAACTTCGCCGTAAACGAATATAAGCGAAGTCTTCGCTAAAAGCGAAGTGTTCATTTTTGTACTTCAATATTTAAACACTTCTACGGGAATTGTTTTCGATGTTAACACTTGTTGACTTGTTGATAGACACCGCCAGACAAGTGAACTACGATGGTGACTGAAAGTACCGACGTAAGCCACTTAGCAACCGACTGCTTGTTTATTTGCTATAAGCTAACATTTGAGGTGGTAACTAGAGTTAAGGTCAGTAGACAAAGGGTTGTACTTTTTTGTACTTCAATATTTCAAATGTATTCGCGTAGGATGTTGCCGGATGCGAAGGGCGTGTTTGTTTTGATTTGCTTGGGTTTTTGCCGCTCTGCGTGAGTGCTTACCGCCTTGCCTGGACGTTTGTTCCTTTTGTGTGCGTGGTTGGAGGACTATAAATAGGATGAAAATTTAATTGTCTTATCACAGTTTCATCATGAGCTCTCCAAAGACGCACCACAAGTCGGACAAGGACAAAGACTCGGCCTCGGCCAAGAAGTCCAAGAGGAGCCCGACCCTCAACGTCAAGCTGCCGTCCAAAGACCCGTAGACCCCCAAGTCCTCCAGAAAGAGGTCTCCGCCGCCATCAGATGATGATGATGATGACGACTTGGTGAAGCTGAACAGGGCTCTGGCCACCGGGGTCAAGCTATCTTCGGTCATGAACGATCTCATGGGGAAGAATGCAGCTGACTTGGAAGGTGATTGAGTGCAATATTCGGTTAACTTCAATACTATTCGCTACATTTCGCTATATTTTGCTATGGTATTCGTTATACTGCGCTATATTTGCAAAGCTTCGCCATATTATTAGCGAAGCTTCGTTATTATTTGCTATAACTTCGAAGTTCAGAAGTCATTCCTTTACAGTTCCCTTCATCAAGATCGTTCAGTACAACAAGATCCGCTAGTTTTTAATGTGCATGACCATTACATCCATCGTTCGGAACAAGGCGGCCATGCTGTCGCTGAAGGATGATGTCTTCAACACCCCTTCAGACTTTGCGGCTCTCATTTCAAACAAGCTGCAGTTTCAGGATCTGGAAGACATCCTCTGGCCCCCTAAGCAGATCAAAGAGGTCATAAAACGTCTCCAGGCAGATGAGACGCCCACCCTGCAGCATGTCATTCCGGACATGGCCAAGATTGCCATGATGTCCGCCTCCAGGATCAAGCTGTTCGCCGAATTTAAGGATGATACCAAGGCATTCATCAAGAAGTTCCAGGAGGAGATCAAGATCACAGTTCCCGAGCTGGACAGGAACGCGGACCTCTACCAGATGGCGCACTACATGAACCCCACTCAGAAGGCCGTGTACCTCAGGACAAGGTCTCATGGTCACCTCTTCTACGAGTGCGAGCAGAGCATCAAGTTGCTCATGGCCAACTTGGTCCCAGCCGCCCCACCATCCATTCAGATGCCGGAACCCGATTGCCAAGATCTCGAAGGTTTTCTCTGAGAGCACCATGACCTTGATCTTGATCCGGGATTGGCCTATGGCAGCGTCAACGAGTCTCAGTCCCAGTCTCAACCAGCCCCAGTTCCTTCCTATGTCAAGGAGATGAATGAGTGGATGGCGTCTCCCCCGGAAAAGGAGGATATCGACGTGCTCTAGTACTGGAAGTTGAAGGCCAAGAAGCTCCCTCTACTCGCCAGAGTCGCCCAGTAAGTTGTTTCAAAGTTAAAGGTCACTTATTTTCCGTTGGATTATAATTTATTCTCGTTATTCGCCATACTTCGCTATATTAAATAAATAGATAAATAAATCAATAAATCAATTTTATTTTCGGAAGTCCGAGGCATGTTGGCCGTGATCAATAATTTCCAAAAGTTTTGTACAATCAGATTGTAATATGAACATTTGCAAAAACAATTTTCAAGGTCATTTCCTTAGCGGAATTTAACGTCCAATAAACATAAAGGTAACAGCAATGTAATGAAAAATGTTTGTGACAGATCGGGTAACAGTATTTGAAAGTTGCTCTCAGATGGTCGGTACGTAATCTGATTTAGTTAAAAAAATAGTTATTGCGAAGAAAAGTCAAAAAAATGATCCCGGAAGCACTGATGTTTAACGGATAAGATCCATCAAGGATAAGTGAAGAATCTCTGCTGTTGAAGTTCCAAACTTTTTCATTTTGACTGTTCAAAATGAACTAATCTTTCCCGAATGTGAGGCGTTTTCCAGTCCGCTAGGCTAAGGTAATTTATTCCACTAGATTGAGGTCTGGGGGCAAGTTTCATTTTGGTGCGGATTCAGAATTGTGTTCTGTGAAGAAAATACTCGAAAGCGAAAGAATGTTGTTTCGAACGTTATGAAAATTTAATTAATATCAATACCCAGGAATGCCATTATTATATAAATCATCAGGTAGAACATGTAAGTCAAGGAGATTGCAAATTTTATCTATTGTAAGAAATGAAGCCAGATGTGATTTGAATTCGTTTAAAGAGGAACTGAGTCTTATATATTTTGGAAGGAGATTCTACAGTTCGGCATATTTATTCAAGAAGAAATTGTGCCTCACTTTAGTACGAAACCTTGGTAGTTCAATAGTTTTTTCACGGTTTCTCAAGCTATACTTAAAATCATGTCGTATATGAAGATTCGGTCTTATTTCTGTATTATCCTTTGACAGAATTTTAAAGAATAATATGAGAATATGTTTAAGTCGTGCATCTTATTGGCATGAAATTTGATTTTACTGTTGAGAACGTTAGACCGTTATTTGTCTCTTAATATGCAAGTGCAGCTAAACCATTGTTAAGTCCAGGTATATAAGTTTGTGCTTGATTAGATGGAAAAGTGATAACGAATTTCATGTCATCAGCGAATAAGAAGAGTTTGCTATGTGAAGTGACGTTATGTATGTCATTGATATATATAAGAAACATTGAGGGGCCTAATACGCTACGTTGAATAGGTAGGCTGAGAGATCTATGGCCATCACCTTCAACGGAGTAAGTGCGATAGGTAAGAAAGGAAGTTAACCAGAAAAGAAGTTTACCACCGATGCCATATGATTCAAGTTTCGATAATATAAACTTATTCAAAGTAATTCAAAGTTCAAAGTAATTCAAAGTTTTATTGGTCCAAAAAGTAAATACTTTACAGTAACCACAGATTAAAAATATAGGGAATTCATAAAAACAACACAAATGTTTTATACACATGGAAAGTCAGCACGTGTATTCAGGTGCAAGGTTGGGTTTGGTCAAAATATACTCGTCAAGTTCAGCCTTGAACATGTTGAGGCTTGTCGCGCAAATGATATGTGGGGGCAGGGAGTTCCATAGAAAACAGACTCTGACAGCAAAGAAAAACCTTTGACAATTTGATCTGGAGTGTGGAATAATTAACTTGTATCCATGCGATCTGCTATCACGTGCTTCTTGCCGATGAAACAGGTGTTCAAGTGGGTGATCAACTGTATACAGAATGTTAAAAAGCAGGATCAAGTCACCCCTGAGACGACGGTACGAAAAGTCGAAAAGAGGTTTAGTGTTGTAATCCGCTCCTCGTATGGCCTGTTGTATAGCCCGGTCACCAGTTTTGTAGCGCGGTGGTATACCCGTTGCAGCAAGGTCATGTCCTTTTGTAACCATGGGGATCATGCTTGAACAGCATACTCCATTGTTGGTCTGATATAGGTGTTAATTATACGTGGGAGTATCTGCTTTGTGAAACGACCAAAGATGCTTCTGAGCAATGCTAAGATTTGGCAAGACTTTTTGTATACAACAGAACAGTGCCGTGAAGACTTCAGGTTACTGCTAATCCACACGCCCAGGTCTTTCTCTTCAGTAACCCATGAGAGTTGCTGAGATCCCAGAGAATATGTGAATTCGAATGATTTACCGACGTTCAACATTTTACATTTTTGGATGTTGAATGGCAAGCAGTTCCGCAAGGACCAATTATGAAGTGCTTCGAGATCTTTTTGGAGAATTTGGCAATCTTCTGTGGTGCGTATGCTAGTCCAGACTTTGATGTCATCCGCTAATAAAATGATTTTGCTGCGTATGATTTCGGGTATATCATTCGCGTACACGAGAAAGAGTATTGGCCCCAAGACTGAGCCTTGAGGTACGCCACTTGTAACTTCTACTGGGCTGGATAGTGCCCCATCAACTCTAACCCTTATAACTCAACCAGTCAAGTAATCCTTTATCCATGCCAACAGTCTGCCGCATACCCCGAGCTGCTTCAATTTTTGTAGCAGTATGCTGTGGTTAACACGATCAAAAGCTTTGGACATGTCCAGGTAACAAGCATGGATAGGGCATCCTTCTTCCACGGCTCGAGTCCAATTATCAAGAGTTATGAGAAGATTGGTGAGACAGAAGTGTCTTGTCATGAATCCGTGCTGTGCGATGGAAAGAAGCTTATTTTGTTCCAAGTGTTGGATAAGTTCGTCGGCCACAAGTCGTTCAAGAACTTTAGAGACCACTGGCAACAACGTGACTGGTCTGTATTTAGACACATCAGATCGGTTCCCTCCTTTGTATATCGGAGTGATTAGTCCACATTTCCAGTCATTAGCAACCGTGCTACAACTCAAGGACAGGTTGAAAATGTCAGAGAGTGGTGAGAATAAAGCATGGGCACATTGCTTTAGGATGAATGGTGTTATTTCATCAGCACCCGGGGATTTTTTTGTATTTAACCCGCGTAGCTTTACCAGGACACTTTCGGGTTTCACAACGATTCCGTGTATTGTATTCTGCGATCTGATTGCAGGTATATCGTAGGATACGCGCTCGTCGGGGTAGAACACTCTAGAGTAAAATTTTCGAGTTTGTTAGCGGCTTCGAGAGCTGTGGATGTAGTTCCAGTAGTAGTAAGTAAAGCGGAAACACCTGGCTTTACCCTGGCTTTTCTGTTCATGATCTGGAAGAGGAGCTCCGGATTTCGTTCAATTTTATCCATCAGATTCATTTGATACTTTTCTTTATCCTCCTGGACAAGTTTAGTAACTTCGTTTCTCAACAAACAGTAAGATTCCCAAGATTCAGGCGTTGAATGCAGTACGTGGATTCTCCACGCACAGTTTCTCACCTCTATCCATTTCCGTGTTCGACTCCGGATCACGAATTTGAATCCTTTTTTGAGTTGTTTTGAAACATATTTTGAGTGGATTTCTATTTTTCGGTTGATTGCCTGAAGTATCGATGTCCAGCATTGTTGGACATCAGTGCTAATCGGTGCCCAGTCGGTGACTTCTTGAAGAGACATTGATAATGCAACCGTATCGATTTTTCTTATCAACTTCTGAACATCACTTGCTCTTTTCGCTTCAGATATATAGTCGAAAACAATGACTACATGATCACTCTTTCCAAGAGGTGCTTCATAGCGGATATCCTCGATGACATTTTCCTCACTCGTCAGAACAAGATCGAGAATGGACGGTGTGTTTGTGCCTCCGAAGCGAGTGTTGCTTGAGATGTGGTTGAATGAAGAAAGTTCGTTGAACATTTTGTAGAATTGATGATCAAGAGAGTTCACCGGTGGAATCTCGCTTTTTAGTAAATTCGGAAGATTAAAGTCACCCATGATCAGGACGTTGTTTTGATATCTGGAAACAACCAGCTGAGTTTTCTCAATTAAACTAGCATTGTATGCTTCGTCTGCTGACGGTGGTCGGTAAATCACACCAACAACACAGTTTTCGCCTGTTGCTAATTCAAGTGAACACCAAAGTGTATCTTCCAGTATCAAATTATTATCCGTGATTTCTCTGAACGTGAGGTGTAGATCATAGTAAATAGCAACACCTCCTCCTCCACGATCCATTCGAGTACGATGAAAAAGAAACATGTTTGGAATAGAAATTTCCTTCTCAACCAATTGCTGATTGAACCAGGTTTCCGTTACGGCTATCAGGAGTGGTGAATATTTTTGACGGAGCTCGACTAGTTCGGGTAACTTATTTATCAAGCATTGTGCGTTGGTGTATAAACATTTGATGGTAGATCTTGTTGAAGTGTTGGATGATGAGTATTTGAGCAAGTAAGTTGAGTACGTGTCAAAGGTGGTGGGCCTCGTGATAATGGGTATATTAAATCGCCGACTCCGATAGAGTCCGCCGACATCCGTTTTTTGGAGCAGGAGTCCTGGCATCACTGGGCTCAGTACCAACGGGTCCGGCAACTTCCACGATAGAGCAGGTTTTCAGGTGTTTACTGACAATTTTGATCTCTCGTGGAACTTTGTATCGATACTGTTTCCAGTTGTTAAGCACGGTGTTCACCATAGTGGTGGTCAAAAGTGTCAGTTTAAGGGGTCGTGGACCATTACCTTCGTAATTCGATGACTTGGGATTCGGAACGTATCGATAACCGTTACATTGGTGGTTTGGATAGCATTACTGATAAATCTCCACTGTTGTAGGTCGTGGTTGGATTTACACTTTGTATCTGAACCGGTGGCATATTCTGGGAAATTTGAGAGAATTATGGTGTGCTTGTTGCGATTGCTTGCTTTATTTTGGTTATCTTTCGGTGGCGATTCTGCCCGTTCCGACCAGGGCATATCAACAAATACACGAGATGTATTTTCCATGCCGTCCCGTAGCAAGTATGCCGACAGAAGTACATCTTCTAAATCCTTCTCATTTTGCACTACTACCTTGAGCAATCGCGGCTTATCTTGGTGTAGCGCTTTGGGAGGACGACTCAAGCGAATCAACGAGACCGGGTACGTCGCTTTGAAATTCATGCGAATGCACAGTTTCAACCATTCAGCCAAATCATTCTGATGTCTATTCGGAAATAACGTCTCAGTCGACTCTGGCACGTTGGTGCAGATAACACTAAGAGAAATTCCTTTCGAGGCAACTTTCGCTAATAGGGCCTTCGATGTGAACGTTTTCGGCTTTAAGACGCTTTTAACACTCTGCTGGGTGCTGTGCTGCAACAATTCAACCTTTTCCATAGATTGGTTTGGTGGTAAAGTTGAGTATGATGGATTATCTACCGGCTCTTCGGCAGTAACGACGGGTAACGACGGTATCTTTATGACGTTTATTATCAGTTCATTTAGTTTTTGTATACTGGATTCTATTCCATTTAGACGCGTCTCAATATCATATTCAGGGGTTTTCGTCGCCAAGGCTGACGGTGTTGATTTGGCCTTGCAAAGCAGACAAACTTAACAGACACCAGGACAATCATCTCCATTAATAATCGATACTAAATCCGAAGTCAGCGATTTGTCACATTTAGCATGAACTTTCGACAAACAATCGTAACACGTGACAAACTTTGCCTTAGGACTCACCGACTTTCGGCAAACCGCGCACATGCAGCCCGGTGCGCTTTGTTTTTGTTTCGGGGTCATCCGGTCAGGGTTATGAGCAGCACTGTTCAGTGGTTTGCACACAACCATTGGCTCTGTCGAGCGATCGATGATGAATATAGTGTGCGCGACAAAAAATTCAGTGTTCACGAAAAAGAGCAAAATCAGAATTTAATCCGGTGATACAATTCGGTAGTTGATCGCACGATGTTGAAAGTATGACCAGTCGACGGCGAAGAATAAGATCTTTCCGAAGACGTTAATCCCTTTGAGGACTTGAAGAGTATTAACAGATTTGCACGCGTAGATCCAATATGGGAAAATCACAATAAATCCCAATTTGCTCGTATTATCGAATACCGCAACGAGAGTGGTATATCCAGAAAGCTGAGTTCGAGAGGAGTCCAACAACGTATAATATATCCACGTAGTGTAAGTTTAAGAACAGTATATCCTGATAATCAGGAGCTCAAAATAATGCGACCGCACGGCACGTTGTAGGATTGACCAGAAAATGAGGAACAGTATCAAATGCTTCAGTTATGTCTAGGAAGACAACTACAACTGCCAAACCTTCCTAAATCGATGAAGTAATGTAGTCAAGGTATTCAAGCTGGCATGTAATGCGAGATCTTTTATTGAGGAAGCCATGTTGAGCTCTAGAGAAGAAACTTGGAGATAAGTGATTTAAGATAGCTTTCTTAATATTTTTCAAGTAATCTAGATAGTATTGCTGTGTGGTTAATTGGGCGATAATTTGATACCACGTGCTTCGAGCCTGATTTATGTCTGGGTGTAACGACAGAGTGTTTTCAATCTAAAGGAAAGATTCCACATTTGATTGAAGTGTTAAATAAGTTCAGTAAAAGAAGTTTGAAATAGTCGCCACCCATTCTGCAAATAGCAGGTGGAATGCCTGTTATGTCTGGCTTGAGACTCAACTCAGTTTGCTTGCAGACTTCATTAATATCATTTAGATTTATGCATATAGTGTTTAATACACTAGGTGTTCGAAATGTTCTAGTGATATATTTATAGATGGAAGTATTGTATATAGTATTAAAATATTTTAGAAATTCTTCACAGATTGTATCAGGGACTGTAATTCTTATTTCTGCAGAATTATAAGTTCAATCCCGAATAATAATATCTACGTTGCTGGTAGAGTTTACGGATCGCAATTAAATTGTCTGCTGAGTGATTCTAGCTTATCAGAACTGTTCAGTGCCTTATTTTCCGATGCTTTCAATGTGTGGTCTAGAATAAGTTTGTGGTCACTTAATAGTTCATAGGAACGTAAACGAGCTAAGATATCATTATGGTTTATTGCAAATGTAGAGCATTCTTTTATTTTATTTTCCATTTTCTCGAGCCAAGTTTGTTTAATGCGCGTTTAAGGACTGCTTGCTCTGTCTATTAAACCTATAAACTTCGAACGGAATGTAGAAAATATCGTTAGAAAATCATTTAAAAGGAAAAATTGAGACAAATCTTCAATCCTCATAAGCGTTGAAAGTAGGTTCCAATAGATGTAACGGTCGTTTTCGATTTGATTCTGGAGTATTTGGCTCCCTTGTTTGCTGTTACGTTCCTATGAAATTAAGGTTTGTATAATTTATTGTTGTTGTTATTGTTGCCAATTACAGTACCGTAGAATAACCGAATTGTGGTTTTGAATTTGTCGAACTAAGAAACGGGTGGTCTACGCGTTACTCACGTCACGGACGTTACAGGCACTGTTAGTTTGAAGCGACTTTTTTTAAACTTTAGCATATAAAGACAAACAAATTTGTTCCTTTACTGCAATTCTCAAGGAAATGTGAACCTATAAGGTAAGTTAACTCTACTCGATTCATCACATTCATGATCCTGCATTTGTTGAAGTTAAACGGTAGTTTGTTTCTGAACGACCAGCTGTGGAGCGCATCAAGATCTTTTTGTAATAACATACAGTCTTCTGGGCTACGGATGCAACGCCATATCTTTATGTCGTCCGCAAATATCGAAATGTTTCGTCGAATAATTTCCGGTATTTCATTGATATAAACCAGAAAGTTTATTGGACAAAGAACTGAACCTCGGGGGACTCCGTTAGTTGCTGCGATTGGTTTTGATAATGCACCATCAAGACGTACATGTGTAGCGCGATTTAGCCAATTTAACAAATTTCCAGTGATTCCAAGTCTTTCAAACTTGTACAGTATTAGGGTATCTTCAACACGATCGAACGCTTTGAGATATCTAAGTAGCAGGCATGAATTGCTTGACATTTATCTGTTAATTTTGTCCAATCATTTAGCGTTGTCAGTAAATTAGACAAACAAAAATAGTTACGTCTTAATCAACTAATTACGTCTAAAGCAACTAATTATTTCCGAAATGTTTCATTAGATTGTAAACAATGAGTCGCTCAAGTAATTTTGATAAAACTGGTAACAGAGTAAAAAGTCGGTAATTAGAAATATCAGAGCGATTTCAATGTTTATAAATAGGAGAAATTATTCCGCGTTTCTAATATGTAGGTATCATTCCATTTGTCAGTGTTTGCTTGAACAGGGTTGTGAGTAGTTTGTATAACAAATTGACACATTGTTTCAATATTAAGGTGGTTATTCCGTCGACCACATGAGACCTTCCGGTTTTAAGATAAAATGAACCTTGAAGGACGCGTTTCGAAGTGACATTTATTACGCTCATGGCAACCGTGGATGAAATGGATTGAGTTGAAATGGTTATTGCATGTTTTCTCGGGTTGAATACGGATGAATAAAACGTGTCTAAAGCTGCTTAAGATTCTGCTGCAGTTGCTGTTAGTCCAGCTGATGTGTTCAAGGACGCAAGTCTATGTCTCACTTTTGCTAGATCGTTAACCATACGATAAAGCAATTTGGGGTTTAGCTCCGTCAAGCCTGAAATCTGTTCTTGGAAGTAAAACTTGTCTTGGATGAGAAATTTTCATACTTTGTTCCGCAGTAAACAAAATGTTTCCCAGGTCTCTGATGACGTGTTTACCGATGATATCGCCAAGCAATGTTTCGTACCTTTAACCACTTAGGAGTTCTGCTTCTTAGTTTAACTTCAAGGTTTTTTCTTAAGTTCCCGTGGACAAATTCGGAGCTCACTTCGATTGAATTCTTGAGATTGGATATTAGCCACACCCAAAACTCCAGTACGTTGCTGAATTTCGGTTTGCAGTTAATCGTGTTATCAATAGCATCAATAAACGCCATAGTGTTGATCCGCCTAACTATTTGGGGCATCATTTTATCTCACAGCTTCGAACAGATAATTAAACTGGATGACGACCTGATCAATTAGTCCCAGTGGACTTTAGTAAGCTATGTCATCAATGTCGTGTTTATTGCTTGTCAGAACGATTTATAAGAGTGAAGATATCGGGTGTCACATGCAATGTGGTTATAAATAGGAATATCGTCTAACAACTCACTAAATGCGCGTTTGAGGGAGTGTTCTAGGTAAACAGAACTGCTCTGCAGATTCGGTAAATTAAAGTCACTCATAACTAAAAATCCACAAGTGGATCTAGAATTAACCATGCGAATTTTGTCGAGTAGGGCCAGATTGTCAATTTCCTGTGCGACGGTGGGTGATATAGTACTCCCAAAACACAGTCTTCGCCGTTAGCTTGTCGGATTGAGCACCAGAGTATATCCCCTATCAATATGTCTGTATCCGTAATATCACGACTCAGAAGGTTTGAGCTATAATATAAAGCTCCTTCTCCTATGGTTTCACGTTTATGAAGATTAAGTCACGTTCTGGATAATTCTATTTCACTATATTTTTGATGAGTCTGTAGCCACGATTCTATTACGGCGATGATGTCTGGGGAACATTTCAGAAAACTGCACGCAGTTAACCGATTTTGTTTCAGAGACATTGTGCGTTGGTGTAGACGCATTTCATTTTTGTTTTTCGCAACAAGGATGGGTTGTGGTGACGCGGCTAGCGGAGTGCAGATTATCTGTTAGGCTGACAACTCCAGAGTCGGCACCTTAAGGTTTTTTGCTTGAAAGGAAGCCTGATCGTTTTAAGGTTGAAGTGTTTGTATACAGTGATCTATAGTATCGGCTGTATTCGATTCTGACACGCTAACTAGATAATGACTTGGTGGTGTTTCTATTGGACTTTGTGGTGCATCTAGATGTCCAATATGACGTTTTGATGTGCTTAGTTTAATTTCTCGCAAGATTATTCTGCGGCCATTTTTTCAACGAGTTTTGACCATTTTCAACATATCTTTACGCAATACCGTTGTTTTAAGTGGATTAGGACCGATGCCCTCATTATTCGTATATTTGGGGACGCGGAACGTGTCCGACACAGCTACATCACGCAAGCCATGTATATCACTGAGGAATCTCCATTGTAGCTAATCGTGTTCAGGCTGCTCTGCTTTATCACTTGCATATAGCGTGCAACACGTCGTTGTGTGTCATAGATTATGTTTTGAGCACCACAAAATATTAATCGTTATGGTGCGCCTTGAACGCTTGGATATTAGTCACGTTTTGATTTAATATGTGAAAATTGTGTTTTCTTGAGGAAACCAATTTCACGTTGACACTCACCCATGTTTCGAGGTTCACTAAAAATTATCTTAATCTCACAAGATGATACAGCAGGGCACCGATTGTAGCTTGTAATCGAGTAGGATTAAAACAGCACAAAACATTGGTCATTTATGAGCGCTTTGAATGCTTGACCAGAAATAATTTGTTGTTTCTCGATGTAGCGACCAAATCGTCACTGGAGAATAGTTTCTGTCACGAAAAACTAGTTGCCTGCTATGAGCCACGAGAATCTTCTACCGGGAGTGACGAGCGTTTACGAATCGATCCCAAATCAGAACAATACGTCAATTTACGCTGTACTATATTGACAAAGACGATTAAAAAGCAAAATATAACAAACCTCAACGGTAATCGAATACAGGTTTCAATGCAAACCCAACGCGTCCAATAAACGGAAGTCAAACAGCTCAGTTGAGAGCACAAAAAATTACCGTTTTCCAATAACGGTAAACACGGGTAACGGACAAATCAAAATGTGCGGAAGCCGAAGTGCAGTTAAACAAAGGAAAAATGTTCGGGAAAGAAAACACTCACAGATTTAACATTTAGTTTAAATGTTATTTTCAATTTGAAGAACAAACAAAAATATCACTGGAAAATTATGACACAAAAACTTGATAAGGAACACGGGTGTAGGGTGGGAACAAATGTCTCCAGTTCGTTTGATCTTGCTGGACCGAAAGAGGAATTTTCAAGACATCGACGCGCATTCATACACCGCCCACCAAAATTCCTCAAAATTTGAAAAGCAAGTCGAGACACAAACACTGAACTGCGGGGCTTTCCTCTACCTGGCTAGAGACACAAACACTGAACTGCGGGGCTTTCCTCTACCTGGCTACCAGAACCGTGCCTGCGACCAATGACAGCGACTCGACGATCAAATGTTTGGTGGTATCTCTGGAGTTGGCAGACCCGAAGGCCCGCCTCCCACCTAAAACATTTGCCGTCAATGTAATCAACGTTCGTCTTCGCATGCAACCGGCAAACTGAATGCTTGGTGGTACTTCTGGAGTCAGCAGATCCGAAAACCCGCCTCCCACCTTAAGCACCAGCCCCCGGGCCCGACATCCAGGTACAGTAGAATAGAGCAAGTGACTTTATTTAGTGGCGAGTCACACACGCCACGTCGCATCACCACCACTGGACACCTGTGGCTTTTTATAGGGAAAATGTTTGCTAGACAAAGACCCACCACGTCCTCCGGTTCTGCCAGCGCCCTACAATAAGCTCATGAATGATATCCTACCCAAACGAGCCTTATGTATTGCATCCTCCAACAGCGACATTTTGCGCCATCTAAACAAGTCTAAATTACAAAATATTGTATCCGAGTTCCCAAACATAAATGGTTCATCAGGTATACAACCGAAAGGTTTACGCCAATCATACGGAGTGTCGTGCTGACCATACGTCGCCCAAATTAAAGCTGATTCAGTGTCATGTGAACCAGGCCTACTTTTTATTTTGACTGATTTGGCGTCAGGTGGGCCAGGCGTAGTCTCCATCTGATCCGAATTAGTGTCGGAAAATTCAGTCAAAAAATCCGACTGAGCTCAGCTTCCCGATCACCATCGACAACACAAAGGTCAATATCCTTCAACATTACACCAGTAGAAACAATTTCTTGACAGTTAACGAGACTAACAGGCCTTGCTATTGTATGCGGTTGCCCGAAGAGGTCCTTCAGGATTGATCTCGCCCGCTTATACGCACGTTCAGGTGGCAGCATGACACACTCTTCAATAGATTCTTTTGCTATACCTCGGCAATAATTTAGCAAACATAGGAACCTCTGTCCGTCATCAAGAGTTTTAGACTCCACATAGGTCTCGAACTGACGACAAAATTTCCCGTAGGTGCTAGCTGAACCATCAATAGATATCAATTCTATCTTCGGAAGGTTAGATCTTGGTAAACTGCCGGGTTTTTTTATTACGAACAGAATCTTCTACCTCAGAACGAGGGTAATCAGCTACTTTTTCCTTTTGATGCTCACAATGCGCAAGATAACTTGCCGAAGCAGCAATCTCAGCCATTTCAACCTCGTATAACGCATCAAGCAATTTCTCTTTGTGCTGCATTTCGAGAGCTTCACGTTTCTGCGACAGTTTTAGTCGTTCGAAACGCATCTTAGCCTTACGAACAAGGATGATTGATTCTATCTTTGAACCACTTAGGCTACCTCGAGTGCCCTCAACAGAACAATGAATGCGCTCACCTGCGGTGTGTTCCGTTCCATAATCGACCAATTGTTGGGAGGATTTGATTTTTTCCATAAAACTGCGGGTAACAGGCATATTGACGTCAGCGAATTCGACGTTGAGTAATGTAGCGTCCACAAATTTGACGTTGAGTACTGTATTTTCTCCAATTGAGACAAATACAGTCCAAATCGTATTCCAACGTTGAGTACTTTAGCGACCAAATCGTCACTGGAGAATAGTTTCTGTCACGAAAACTAGTTGCCTGCTACGAGCCACGAGAATCTTCTACCGGAAGTGACGAGCGTTTACGAATCGATCCCAAATCAGAACAATACGTCAATTTACGCTGTACTATATTGACAAAGACGATTAAAAAGCAAAATATAACAAACCTCAACGGTAATCGAATACAGGTTTCAATGCAAACCCAACGCGTCCAATAAACGGAAGTCAAACAGCTCAGTTGAGAGCACAAAAAATTACCGTTTTCCAATAACGGTAAACACGGGTAACGGACAAATCAAAATGTGCGGAAGCCGAAGTGCAGTTAAACAAAGAAAAAATGTTCGGGAAAGAAAACTCTCACAGATTTAACATTTAGTTTAAATGTTATTTTCAATTTGAAAGAACAAACAAAAAATATCACTGGAAAATTATGACACAAAAAACTTGATAAGGAACACGGGTGTAGGGTGGGAACAAATGTCTCCAGTTCGTTTGATCTTGCTGGACCGAAAGAGGAATTTTCAAGACATCGACGCGGATTCATACACCGCCCACCAAAATTCCTCAAAATCTGAAAAGCAAGTAGAGACACAAACACTGAACTGCGGGGCTTTCCTCTACCTGGCTACCAGAACCGTGTACCTGCGACCAATGACAGCGACTCGACGATCAAATGTTTGGTGGTATCTCTGGAGTTGGCAGACCCGAAGGCCCGCCTCCCACCTAAAACATTTGCCGTCAATGTAATCAACGTTCGTCTTCGCATGCAACCGGCAGACTGAATGCTTGGTGGTACTTCTGGAGTCAGCAGATCCGAAAACCCGCCTCCCACCTCAAGCACCAGCCCCCGGGCCTGACATCCAGGTACAGTAGAATAGAGCAAGTGACTTTATTTAGTGGCGAGTCACACACGCCACGTCGCATCACCACCACTGGACACCTGTGGCTTTTTATAGGGAAAATGTTTGCTAGACAAAGACCCACCACGTCCTCCGGTTCTGCCAGCGCCCTACAATAAGCTCATGAATGATATCCTACCCGAACGAGCCTTATGTATTGCATCCTCCAACAGCGACATTTTGCGCCATCTAAACAAGTCTAAATTACAAAATATTGTATCCGAGTTCCCAAACATAAATGGTTCATCAGGTATACAACCGAAAGGTTTACGCCAATCATACGGAGTGTCGTGCTGACCATACGTCGCCCAAATTAAAGCTGATTCAGTGTCATGTGAACCAGGCCTACTTTTTATTTGGACTGATTTGGCGTCAGGTGGGCCAGGCTTAGTCTCCATCTGATCCGAATTAGTGTCGGAAAATTCAGTCAAAAAATCCGACTGAGCTCAGCTTCCTGATCACCATCGACAACACAAAGGTCAATATCCTTCAACATTACACCAGTAGAAACAATTTCTTGACAGTTAACGAGACTAACAGGCCTTGCTATTGTATGCGGTTGCCCGAAGAGGTCCTTCAGGATTGATCTCGCCCGCTTATACGCACGTTCAGGTGGCAGCATGACACACTCTTCAATAGATTCTTTTGCTATACCTCGGCAATAATTTAGCAAACATAGGAACCTCTGTCCGTCATCAAGAGTTTTAGACTCCACATAGGTCTCGAACTGACGACAAAATTTCCCGTAGGTGCTAGCTGAACCATCAATAGATATCAATTCTATCTTCGGAAGGTTAGATCTTGGTAAACTGCCGGGTTTTTTTATTACGAACAGAATCTTCTACCTCAGAACGAGGGTAATCAGCTACTTTTTCCTTTTGATGCTCACAATGCGCAAGATAACTTGCCGAAGCAGCAATCTCAGCCATTTCAACCTCGTATAACGCATCAAGCAATTTCTCTTTGTGCTGCATTTCGAGAGCTTCACGTTTCTGCGACAGTTTTAGTCGTTCCAAACGCATCTTAGCCTTACGAACAAGGATGATTGATTCTATCTTTGAACCACTTAGGCTACCTCGAGTGCCCTCAACAGAACAATGAATGCGCTCACCTGCGGTGTGTTCCGTTCCATAATCGACCAATTGTTGGGAGGATTTGATTTTTTCCATAAAACTGCGGGTAACAGGCATATTGACGTCAGCGAATTCGACGTTGAGTAATGTAGCGTCCACAAATTTGACGTTGAGTACTGTATTTTCTCCAATTGAGACAAATACAGTCCAAATCGTATTCCAACGTTGAGTACTTTAGCGACCAAATCGTCACTGGAGAATAGTTTCTGTCACGAAAACTAGTTGCCTGCTACGAGCCACGAGAATCTTCTACCGGAAGTGACGAGCGTTTACGAATCGATCCCAAATCAGAACAATACGTCAATTTACGCTGTACTATATTGACAAAGACGATTAAAAAGCAAAATATAACAAACCTCAACGGTAATCGAATACAGGTTTCAATGCAAACCCAACGCGTCCAATAAACGGAAGTCAAACAGCTCAGTTGAGAGCACAAAAAATTACCGTTTTCCAATAACGGTAAACACGGGTAACGGACAAATCAAAATGTGCGGAAGCCGAAGTGCAGTTAAACAAAGAAAAAATGTTCGGGAAAGAAAACTCTCACAGATTTAACATTTAGTTTAAATGTTATTTTCAATTTAAAGAACAAACAAAAAATATCACGGGAAAACTATGACACAAAAAACTTGATAAGGAACACGGGTGTAGGGTGGGAACAAATGTCTCCAGTTCGTTTGATCTTGCTGGACCGAAAGAGGAATTTTCAAGACATCGACGCGGATTCATACACCGCCCACCAAAATTTCTCAAAATCTGAAAAGCAAGTAGAGACACAAACACTGAACTGCGGGGCTTTCCTCTACCTGGCTACCAGAACCGTGTACCTGCGACCAATGACAGCGACTCGACGATCAAATGTTTGGTGGTATCTCTGGAGTTGGCAGACCCGAAGGCCCGCCTCCCACCTAAAACATTTGCCGTCAATGTAATCAACGTTCGTCTTCGCATGCAACCGGCAAACTGAATGCTTGGTGGTACTTCTGGAGTCAGCAGATCCGAAAACCCGCCTCCCACCTTAAGCACCAGCCCCCGGGCCCGACATCCAGGTACAGTAGAATAGAGCAAGTGACTTTATTTAGTGGCGAGTCACACACGCCACGTCGCATCACCACCACTGGACACCTGTGGCTTTTTATAGGGAAAATGTTTGCTAGACAAAGACCCACCACGTCCTCCGGTTCTGCCAGCGCCCTACAATAAGCTCATGAATGATATCCTACCCAAACGAGCCTTATGTATTGCATCCTCCAACAGCGACATTTTGCGCCATCTAAACAAGTCTAAATTACAAAATATTGTATCCGAGTTCCCAAACATAAATGGTTCATCAGGTATACAACCGAAAGGTTTACGCCAATCATACGGAGTGTCGTGCTGACCATACGTCGCCCAAATTAAAGCTGATTCAGTGTCATGTGAACCAGGCCTACTTTTTATTTGGACTGATTTGGCGTCAGGTGGGCCAGGCTTAGTCTCCATCTGATCCGAATTAGTGTCGGAAAATTCAGTCAAAAAATCCGACTGAGCTCAGCTTCCTGATCACCATCGACAACACAAAGGTCAATATCCTTCAACATTACACCAGTAGAAACAATTTCTTGACAGTTAACGAGACTAACAGGCCTTGCTATTGTATGCGGTTGCCCGAAGAGGTCCTTCAGGATTGATCTCGCCCGCTTATACGCACGTTCAGGTGGCAGCATGACACACTCTTCAATAGATTCTTTTGCTATACCTCGGTAATAATTTAGCAAACATAGGAACCTCTGTCCGTCATCAAGAGTTTTAGACTCCACATAGGTCTCGAACTGACGACAAAATTTCCCGTAGGTGCTAGCTGAACCATCAATAGATATCAATTCTATCTTCGGAAGGTTAGATCTTGGTAAACTGCCGGGTTTTTTATTACGAACAGAATCTTCTACCTCAGAACGAGGGTAATCAGCTACTTTTTCCTTTTGATGCTCACAATGCGCAAGATAACTTGCCGAAGCAGCAATCTCAGCCATTTCAACCTCGTATAACGCATCAAGCAATTTCTCTTTGTGCTGCATTTCGAGAGCTTCACGTTTCTGCGACAGTTTTAGTCGTTCCAAACGCATCTTAGCCTTACGAACAAGGATGATTGATTCTATCTTTGAACCACTTAGGCTACCTCGAGTGCCCTCAACAGAACAATGAATGCGCTCACCTGCGGTGTGTTCCGTTCCATAATCGACCAATTGTTGGGAGGATTTGTTTTTTCCATAAAACTGCGGGTAACAGGCACATTGACGTCAGCGAATTCGACGTTGAATAATGTAGCGTCCACAAATTTGACGTTGAGTACTGTTTTTTCTCCAATTGAGACAAATACAGTCCAAATCGAATTCCAACGTTGAGTACTGTATTTTCTACAATTGCGAAAATAAGGTCCAAATCGTATTCCAACGTTGAGTACTTTAGCGACCAAATCGTCACTGGAGAATAGTTTCTGTCACGAAAACTAGTTGCCTGCTACGAGCCACGAGAATCTTCTACCGGAAGTGACGAGCGTTTACGAATCGATCCCAAATCAGAACAATACGTCAATTTACGCTGTACTATATTGACAAAGACGATTAAAAAGCAAAATATAACAAACCTCAACGGTAATCGAATACAGGTTTCAATGCAAACCCAACGCGTCCAATAAACGGAAGTCAAACAGCTCAGTTGAGAGCACAAAAAATTACCGTTTTCCAATAACGGTAAACACGGGTAACGGACAAATCAAAATTTGCGGAAGCCGAAGTGCAGTTAAACAAGGGAAAAATTTTAGGGAAAGAAAACGCTCACAGATTTAACATTTAGTTTAAATGTTATTTCCAATTTGAAGAACAAACAAAAAATATCACTGGAAAGTTATGACACAAAAAACTTGATAAGGAACACGGGTATAGGGTGGGAACAAATGTCTCCAGTTCGTTTGATCTTGCTGGTCCGAAAGAGGAATTTTCAAGACATCGACGCGGATTCATACACTCTATTTGAATGTGTTTGTTCTGTGTGAACACTATTTAAAAGTGGCAGTCAAACACATTTTTGATAACTACTTCGCCGCTGTCTAAAGGCCGAATAAACCCTGATATGATGAAGACAAACAGCCATAAGCAATTTGTGCTGTGTAATTGAAGAAAATGTGCGCATCACAATATTTATTCTATTGTCATTTGTAGATTCTTATAATTTGTATCATCCTAATTTGTTAACTTGAACACTATCGTTTCGTTTCGATTGCCCATAAAGCCACACTGATTTATCGATTTCTTTTTATCGTTATCACTAACATTTCACCGACATTCTGGTAGTTAACTCAGTGAACGGTGTTCACTTGTTGAATATCATTTGTACATAATCAACTCACTCAATAATTACAATACACGTTTTTTCACACACAGTCATCGTTCTTTTGTGATTGTTTCGGATTTGAAATTATATTTGGATATAACTGGAACCCACTTAGTCTCAGTATCCATTCTTTACTATCCACTACAAACTGGTGAGCCCGAACACGTATTTAATCCGACTCGTGCCATGAACCAAAATATAAATAAAGAAGAGAAGAAGGAAGATGATTTTATCAATCAATTCACATTACCTGTCTTCGACACGACATATTCACGCCTATGGTTTGCACGAATCGAAGCTCTATTCAAGTCATACCGTGTTCGAAAGCAACGCACACGCTACAACCTCGTCGTTAGAATGCTTCCAACCTCCATCGCCAGAGATGTTGCTGATTTAATTTATCATCAACTTGTCACAGGTCCTTGCTATAAACTTAAGTCTAAGATTTTTTTCGAATTGGTTTCACCGATAAGCAAAACTTGTTAAAACTCAAATCCAGATCTGAGATACGAGATCAAATACCTTCACAACGCTTACGCCATTTGTTACTGTTACAGGGTACACAGAAGGTTGACGAACGCGTACTACGACAGATTTGGTTCCAGAGTTTGCCGAACGATTTGCGCAAATGTCTGATTAGCATGGTAAACGAAAGTTAAATTGACAAGCTTGCTCATGTTGCAAATGGAGCCTATGACATCTATCGTTACACATCAATCTGCACAGTCAGCCCACTCACCTTTTGTACTTCCAGCCAAGAATTGAACAAGGATATATCTGATAGTAAATCCCAGATCAGCGATTTGACTTCACAAATCCAGCACTTATTTAGAAGTCAAAGCCGTTCTCACGATGTGAAGAAACACAATTCTAACAATAGATCCCACAGCCAAACATGAACATCACGGGTATGCTACTATCATCGCGGTTTTGGTTGGAAAACCGTTCATTGCACATCTCCATGCAGCTTCAACTCATATCACTACAATCAGGCAGTAGAAGCGGCAACGATGTGTGCCAATAACACCAACCGTATATTCTACGTCACTGGTGGTTCAACGAATGTGCGTTTTCTGATCGACACGGGAGCCGAACCAAGCATCATCCCACGTAAAAACTCAGAATACTGAAACCACTATTCACTGACCCTTCAAACGGAGAACGGCACTCGAATAACCACATTCGACCAACGATCACTCTCCATTGACATCGTTCTGCGACGTAACTTTCGATGGATCTTCACTGTTGACGATGTCAAAAGCCCTATACTTGGAGCAAATTTCCTCTCACACTTTAATCTTTCAGTCAACGTGAGTACACGAATACTCATTGACAATGTCACAAAGAATAATGCCATCGACCGTTTGTGTAATTCACCCATACGAATTATTCGAGTCCTGATTCCTGATTATGCACCGAATTACGTTTCTCTCATGAGGAAATATTCGGATATATTCAAACCACGTGCACACGAAACTCTTCTGAGTATGATATTAAACACCATATCTGAACCCGTGGACCCCTGGTTTTCAGTAGACCACGCAGACTGGCGCATAAGAAATTTGAAAATGCCAAACGAGAATTCGAGCATAGGATGGAACTCGGAATAATCCGTCCATCAAATTCACCTTCGGCCGCACCACTTTAAAAGGTAAAAATAAACAAACTGGACGCTTGGCGTCCATGTAGCGATTATCGTGCTTTAAATTGTTTAACGATTTCAGATAGATATCCTATTCCGCACATACATGACTTAGCACTGTCTCTTCACGAAAAATCCGTGTTCCCGAATTTGGATTTAGTGCGCGCATATCATAAAATCCCAGTAGCTCATGAAGATATTTCCAAAACTGTCATCACCATCCGATTTGGTCTGCGCAATGCTGCAAAGACTTTCCAGAGTTTCATGGACCCAGTTATTCTCGGTCTATCTTTCATCTACGTTTACATTGATGATGCCCTAATCACAAGTACCTATCACACGGAAATTCTGAAAGCATTTGGGAAGTATTTCAACGTCTATTTATTGACTGCATTGTGGTTATTACTGATAAATGTCTGTTTGATGTGAGTTATGTCGAAATTCTTGGACACCAAATCGATAGTTCAGGTATTAAACCGTTACCTAAAAAAATCAGCTTTCCAAGAGTAACCATGTCCCAGCTCTATCCTTCAAGTCAGACGTTTCTTGGGCTTAGCCAACTATTTTGGACGCTTTATTCCACAAAATGCTATGAATTCACAACCATTGACTGACTTGTACCGTGTAAAATAACGTGAATATTAATTGAATGACGAAGCCATTAAATCATTTAAACAACTAAAATCTACACTAAACAAAGTCACTTCACTGAATTACCTATTACCGAACCCCAATGCTCGGTTAACTTTCGCTACAGACGCATCACAAGAAGCAGTCGGCGGAGTTCTTCAACAAGAAATAGACAATAAAACCAAGCTACAGTCTTTCGTTTCTCGTTGTCTTCAAGCAGTTAAAACTCGATACAGTTCGTTCGGTCGTAAGTAACTAGCTATCTATTATGCGATATGAAATTTCAGACATTTGATTGAGGGCTGTGATTTTACAGCATGAACCGATCATAAACTTCTAACTTTTGCTCTTGCTGTACCATTAGATCGATATTTGCATCGAGAAATAAGTCAGCTGAATAATAGCTCATAATTCCCGAACGACATTCGATATCTTTCCGGCTCGTCAAACACAGTTGCAGATGCTTTCTCTTGGATTCGGGTAAGTGCTATCGACCTGCCTGGAATTGACTTTGAACATTTAGCACGTTCGCAGCAAAATGACCATGTAATAAATCTGCACATTTCTTCAAAATCGGGTAAAATCGGCTGTTTCACTATAACTAATTCCAATTATTATTTGGTTTGTGACTGTCTACTTGTAAAGCTCGTCCAATTGTGTCATCAGATTTGAGACTTATCGTATTCCAGCATTTACATGGTTCATCACACCCCGGAGTAAAAGCTAATCAAAAATCAGTAGCTCTCGTTATCTTTGGTGTGACATGCATAAATTCATTAAACTTTGGACCACGAGTTGCCTTCGATGTCAGCAAAGCAAAGTCCAACTTCACACCATGAGTTATCCCGGTATATTTCGACCTGTTAAGGAGCGCTTTCAGCACGTTTACTTGGATCTCTTTGGTCCATCAGCGGTATCTAACGGTTGCTCCTATATATTGACCTGCGTCGACAGTTTTACACATTGGCCATTGACTGTAGCCATTCCAGATATTAGTGCTGAAAAGGTTGCGAAAGATTTGGTTCAACATTGAATCAGCAACATTGGTGTACCAAGCACTATTACTGCTGACAGAGGTTCTCAATTTAAATCAATGCTTTTTCGGGAATTAAATAGAACACTAAGTACGAAGCTCATACAGACTACAGAATACCATCGTTCTTTAAATGGCTTAGTCGAAAGATTTTACCGGCAACTCAAAGCCGCAATCATGAGTCACGGGAATTCAGAACGTTGGTACGAGTCATTGCACTTGATACTTCTCCTTATTAGTACTGCCGTAAACGAAGACCTGAGATGCTCGCCTGTTAAAACTCACCTGGCGAATTCCTGATTGATCAATAGAACTTACAGCTCCACAATATGTCAATCGTCTTCGCAGCTTCATGAAATTATCTCAACTCGCAAACACGCTCAACCGTTCTACATCCCAGCCGACTTGTCTACCTGCGACTTCGTGTTCAGTTCAGTTCAGTTTGCACAGGACAGTATGTGGCTAACGAGCCAATCGAGCGTCCAGAATTTCTTTCGGTGTAAAGCTGCAGAAAAGCACCCACCACTGCCAGCACGTTCATTCTTTTTGTCTATTTGGAATCTTCGCCGATCGCGAAGCCAAGAGATTATCCGGGTTAGCCGATGCTGGAAAAAGAAAAAGCAGTTTCTCTTCACCAGCACGGTGAGAGGTCAGCTAAAGTAGCATCGTGTATAATAAAATGAAAAACACAGAGAACTCTAGCCCTCACTTTATTTACGGGATAACGCTAGAAGATGAAAAACGTAAGCTTGTATAGCAATTGAGGAGAGTATTCGGGAAACAATTTATCCCAGTTGCGATCCAAACCCTGCTTAAAACTAGACACGGTTCTGCAGGATATAAGTTCTTCTGGAAGAATGTTTCAGAAGGTAACAACCCTGAGGCTGAAAAAGTGTTTCCTGGAGTCTAGCCGACATCGTTTCTCAGCAATTTTAAGTGAGTGGACCCGGATGCCCAGCTTGGGGCTTAATGTTAAAAGTCGTTTATTCGCACGCCACTCAAACCCTTTAAGATCCTAAGTGGTTCTATTGAGTCACCTCTTGAACGACGGCGCCTAAGGAAGAAAAGATCGAGAGACATTAGGCGCACAGCGTACGGTTTCCCTCGCTGACCTCCAATCATTCGAGTTGCGAGGCGCTGTACGCTTTCAAGTCGAAGGATGTCCTTTTTGTAGTAAGGACACCACGCCTGAACACAGTATTCAAGATGCGGCCGAACTATTGCCTTGTAAATTGGCAGGAATAAACGGTTCTTCTGCTCGATAGCACTGATTTCAGCCGAGAATATACCTTGCGTGCACGCTGAACCGCAGCGGCACATTGGTCCTCCCATTTGAAGTCAGCCCCAACCAGTACACCCAAATCCTTAACACACTGTGTGGCGTTAATACTGAGGGAATTCCCTGCCACCTGGACCAAAATCTTATCAACCAGTGTTGACAAGAGTTGGCTCTCATTTAGGTTCAGTGAGAGATCCCACTGGTATGACCAGTTTATGACCCGCTCAAGGTCGTGCATCAAGGTATCTTTATCCGTTGATCCGATGAATTTCACATCATCCGGGAAAAGGAAGCATGGGTACTTCAATTCAGAGGACAAGTCATCGATGAAAATCAGGAATAGAAGAGGACCAAGTACCGAACCTTGGGGTACACCACTGATCACGTCGGTTTGATCCGACAGCGTAGATCCAACTCTCACTCAGAATGTCCTACCTGTAAGGAAGACCTTTATCCACGCAAGTAGACTACCCCGTATGCCTTTGGCTGCAAACTTATTCTCTAGAAGGCGGTGATTTACGGGATCGAAAGCCTTGCTAAAGTCTAGGTAGAGGGCTTCGACAGGCTTCCCTTTATCCATCCTTTTAGTGACAGTATTGAGAAAGCTAAGGAGGTTAGTCAGGCAGGATCTACCCTTATGAAATCCATGCTGAGTTACACTCAACAGAGAATGCCGACAAAGATGCTGACAGATTTTATCACGCAGCAGTTTTTGCATTACTTTCGAGACGGTGCTGGTCAGGCTGACCGAGCTATAGTTACCAACAGTTGACCTGCAACCACCCTTGTGTATTAGCACGACTATGGCTTCCCTACACTTACTAGGAACAACTCGTGGTTGCATGCATGAATTAAAAACTTGGCAAAACGGTTCGGCAAGCACTGAGACAAGATTTTTAAGCATAATTGAGTACATGCCGTCCGGTCCCTCAGATTTGTTGACCCGAACATGGATAAGTGCGTCAAACACCTCAACCTCATTAAAGGACAACTCATCTAATACATGGACACCAGGTGTTAGGTTAAGCAGACCTGACGGTGCGTTTGGAGAATTATCCCGTCGTTGAACGCTACTAAAAAACCCTGAGAAAGCAGTCGCCTTAGAAAGGTCGGTATCGGCAACTTTTCCGTCATCCAGTTTCAAAACCCTCATGTTTTCCCTAGTTGCTGTGTGACTAGACCAGTGTGGACAGGCCAATCTATGTCTCGGAGGTTGAAATCACCCAAGATAAGTACACTGTCAGATGACTGAAACAAACCGTCGAGTGTCTTAATAAGCTGTGTAAAATCCTGTATGGTTGCACAGGGCGTGACGTAAACACAAGCAATCGCCAGTGCTTGTAGCAAGTCAGGACTCTAGTAACAACTTGGACATTTTCAATAGCGAGTGACAACCATGGGCCCGTATTGTGCAGACCATATTCGAGGAAAAGAGCCACGCCCACGCGTCTTCTATCGCCAGGTGTATCGCATCTGATGACAAGATACTGTTCGCTGATACTAGCTGGCACAACATCAACCGCAGAGAGCCCGGTTTCAGACAGCGCTATAACCCTCGGGTGTAGCTCGGCTACACGAAGAGAAAGTTCAGACCACTTATCTCTTATGCTGCACACATTAGCGTACAACACAGCGGCACTAGATACGCGCGCTTCTAAGCTGAGTCGTGCTTCGCCCTCGGTCGAAGCACCGGGGAAGCTGCACGTTTTTTGGCGTACTGCTTAATGCAGGAGAAGCAATATCGTGTGCATCTTGCACGACGGTAATGGAACGTTGCCTAACTATTAAGCCCTCATTTATAACATGGGAGCTGCCACTAGAAAGGCTTGATTGGCTTCCTTCTTCATTCAAGCTGAGCAGATCGTCGTGCGCACCTGATAGGAAGATCTTAGGTGATGCACGCTCCGGTACGATCTTTGTTGATGCAGTGGCGATCAGCTTCGCTTAAGGCTGAAGGAGAGCAGATGACTCCACAGCTAAGTTAATCCCAGTCGGAGCTACATTGTACTGCCTCCTATCAAAAGGAGGGTTGTCAGGCTTCACTTGGAGTTTGTCTGAAGTGGCGTTAGTTATGTGTCCCGCCTTAGACAAAAACACATCGCGATCTGCCTGAAATTTGAACTCGACTAGGATCGGTCGAGGCCGGTTATCCATCTTACATTTACCCACACAATGAACTCGCACCGTGGGCGTGGACGGTTTAATTCCAACCATGCGAAAGAGATCGTGGATACACATGCGGTCCAAATCTTGTAGAGATTTGTATTCCTTGATGGAGGGCTCGGCACGATTGAAAACTAGAACATTACGAGTTCTATTTTTTCGAGCCGAAGATGGGCGATGTAATGATTCAATTTTTTTCCGAAGATTATTGAGCTCCAGATTAATTTGATCCATGGCGTTCGAACGGACAACATTTGTATGTTTCTTTCCATTTTTACCGGAATTAGTAGTCTTAGCCTGCCATCTTAGGGTGCCTGCTGTATTGGACACCATTCGTGAAGGTAGTCTAAGACTAGTAGGTGATTGTTTGACCAGAGTGACGTTAGCGTCGGTTAGTGGTGGTTTAGAGCCCTTTAACACTCGCTTTTTAGAAGGCTTATGTTTATTTTTTGCCTTGGCACGGCCCGGGAGGGCGGGATAACTGGCTCGAATTATTGGCCTTGTTAACCGCCGATGTTCGCCCACGGACTAATTTGAACCGCGCGACTGATGCATAAGTTTGGTCGGACACGGATTCCGACACACTAGCTAGCGTCACACTAGGTCGCCGTTGGTGGTACACAAATGCGGCTTCAGTGCCAGCCTTGTAACAATCACTGCAATACCACGGAAGCCAGCGGAATTTCGCATAAAGCCCATAGTGGGATTTATGTAAAGCTGAGCAGCCAGGGTGAGCCCAACGCTTGCAAGCATTGCACTCAATACCTTTGGCTACTTTTTTTGCCACATTTCACGTTAATACAAACAATTTTATTATTCATAGTTGAAAAATGCTAAAACACGGTGATTCAAGATAAAAGCGGAATACTGACTTTATTACGAAAGTAATTAATCAGCAAGAGGTGCAATAGTGAATTGTGTGTTTATACTTTCAAAACTAAGTAAAATAGGATTTCTAATTTACAGTACAACGGTGAAATGGTGAAAATTCGTAAAAGTTTGTAACTGAGCGTGGCAAATGCAACAAAGTTGAACGTACCGCCAAATTCGAAATTTTGTGTGCAGATCATGTAAATCGACCACATCAACAAGCATACACTGGTTCGTACATGGTTCTCAGCAGGTATCTCAAGTGTAGCGACCAAATCTTCACCGGGGAATAGTTTCTGTCACGGAAACTAGTTGCCTGCTACGAGCCACGAGAATCTTCTACCGGGAGTGACGAGCGTTTACGAATCGATCCCAAATCAGAACAATACGTCAATTTACGCTGTACTATATTGACAAAGACGATTAAAAAGCAAAATATAACAAACCTCAACGGTAATCGAATACAGGTTTCAATGCAAACCCAACGCGTCCAATAAACGGAAGTCAAACAGCTCAGTTGAGAGCACAAAAAATTACCGTTTTCCAATAACGGTAAACACGGGTAACGGACAAATCAAAATGTGCGGAAGCCGAAGTGCAGTTAAACAAAGGAAAAATGTTCGGGAAAGAAAACTCTCACAGATTTAACATTTAGTTTAAATGTTATTTTCAATTTGAAGAACAAACAAAAAATATCACTGGAAAATTATGACACAAAAAACTTGATAAGGAACACGGGTGTAGGGTGGGAACAAATGTCTCCAGTTCGTTTGATCTTGCTGGACCGAAAGAGGAATTTTCAAGACATCGACGCGGATTCATACACCGCCCACCAAAATTCCTCAAAATCTGAAAAGCAAGTAGAGACACAAACAATGAACTGCGGGGCTCTCCTCTACCTGGCTACCCGACCCGTGTACCTGCGCGACCCATGACAGCGACTCGACGATCAAATGTTTGGTGGTATCTCTGGAGTTGGCAGACCCGAAGACCCGCCTCCCACCTAAAACATTTGCCTTCAGTGTAATCAACGTTCGTCTTCGCATGCAACCGGCAGACTGAATGCTTGGTGGTACTTCTGGGGTCAGCAGATCCGAAAACCCGCCTCCCACCTTAAGCACCAGCCCCCGGGCCCGACACCCAGGTACAGTAGAATAAAGCAAGTGACTTTATTTAGTGGCGAGTCACACACGCCACGTCGCATCACCATCACTGGACACCTGTGGCTTTTTATAGGGAAAATGTTTGCTAGACAAAGACCCACCACGTCCTCCGGTTCTGCCAGCGCCCTACAATAAGCTCATGAATGATATCCTACCCGAACGAGCCTTATGTATTGCATCCTCCAACAGCGACATTTTGCGCCATCTAAACAAGTCTAAATTACAAAATATTGTATCCGAGTTCCCAAACATAAATGGTTCATCAGGTATACAACCGAAAGTTTTACGCCAATCATACGGATTGTCGTGCTGACCATACGTCGCCCCAATTAAAGCTGATTCAGTGTCATGTGAACCAGGCCTACTTTTCATTTGGGCTGATTTGGTGTCAGGTGGGCCAGGCTTAGTCTCTATCTGATCCGAATTAGTGTCGGAAAATTCAGTCACAAAATCCGACTGAGCTAATTCAGTCTCAGGTAACTCAGCTTCCTGATCACCATCGACAACACAAATGTCAATATCCTTCAACATAACACCAGTAGAAACAATTTCTTGACAATTAACGAGACTAACAGGCCTTGCTATTGTATGCGGTTGCCCGAAAAGGTCCTTCAGGATTGATCTCGCCCGCTTATACGCACGTTCAGGTGGCAGCATGACACACTCTTCAATAGATTCTTTTGCTATACCTCGGCAATAATTTAGCAAACATAGGAACCTCTGTCCGTCATCAAGAGTTCTAGACTCCACATAGGTCTCGAACTGACGACAAAATTTCCCGTAGGTGCTAGCTGAACCATCAAAAGATATCAATTCTATCTTCGGAAGGTCAGATCTCGGTACACTGCCGGGCTTTTTATTACGGACAGAATCTTCTACCTCCGAACGAGGGTAGTCAGCTACTTTTTCCTTTTGATGCTCACAATGCGCAAGATAACTTGCCGAAGCAGCAATCTTAGCCATTTTAACCTCGTATACCGCCTGAAGCACTTCCAGTTTGTGCTGCATTTCGATTGTTTCCTGCGACAGTTTTAGGAGTTCAAGGCGCATTTTAGCCTTACGAACACGAATATTTGAATCTACCGTTGAACCCCTCAAGCTACCACGAGAGCCCTCAACAGAACAATGAATGCGCTCACCTGCGGTGTCTTCCGTTCCATTATCGACCAACTGTTGGGGAGATTTGATCTTTTCGACAAAACTGCGGGTAACAGGCATTTCGACGTCAGCGAATTCGACGTTGAGTACTGTATTTTCTCCAATTGAGACAAATAAGGTCCAAACCGAATTCCAACGTTGAGTACTGTATTTTCTCCAATTGAGACAAATACGGTCCAAACCGAATTCCAACGTTGAGTACTGTATTTTCTCCAATTGAGACAAATACGGTCCAAACCGAATTCCAACGTTGAGTACTGTATTTTCTCCAATTGAGACAAATACGGTCCAAACCGAATTCCAACGTTGAGTACTGTAGCGACCAAATCGTCACTGGGGAATAGTTTCTGTCACGGAAACTAGTTGCCTGCTACGAGCCACGAGAATCTTCTACCGGGAGTGACGAGCGTTTACGAATCGATCCCAAATCAGAACAATACGTCAATTTAGGCTGTACTATATTGACAAAGACGATTAAAAAACAAAATATAACAATCCTCAACGGTAATGGAATACAGGTTTCAATGCAAACCCAACGCGTCCAATAAACGGAAGTCAAACAGCTCAGTTGAGAGCACAAAAAATTACCGTTTTCCAATAACGGTAAACACGGGTAACGGACAAATCAAAATTTGCGGAAGCCGAAGTGCAGTTAAACAAAGGAAAAATGTTCGGGAAAGAAAACGCTCACAGATTTAACATTTTGTTTAAATGTTATTTTCAATTTGCAAAACAAACAAAAAATATCACTGGAAAATTATGACACAAAAAACTTGATAAGGAACACGGGTGTAGGGTGGGAACGAATGTCTCCATTTCGTTTGATCTTGTTGGACTGAAAGAGGAATTTTCAAGACATCGACGCGGATTCATACACCAAGTATTTCATTATTGACCAAATTGGATCAAACAAAACCGTTAGTATCGATTGTTTATAAGTCATTTACGTGAAACTAACATCGAAAGCGACAGAAAATACACGAAAAGTTATTCAACAGATGTTAAACCGAGACCAACACGTTCATTCGTCCGCATTGCCAGAAACCAACCATACCCCTGTTCTCCTGATTAAGTCCCATTACTATCATGTCTCAAACTGCCAGACCCCAACAAGCAAACGCGTTCTGGTAGCAAGATACATTTTCACCCAAAGTTAGATGATTTTATAACCTAGTGCTTCTTTTCGAGCGTCTTTTACTTGTTCCCGACGCTCTAATGGAGGGATTCTATAGGAATTTGTACACTCTTATATTTTGTATCATCTCAATTTGTATATTTAGACATTATCGTTTCGTTTCGATTGCCCATAATGCCATATTGATCTATCGATTTCTTTTTATCTTGATCACTAACATTTCTCCGATGTTCTGTTCGCTAACTCTTGAACGATGTTCATTTGTTGAATATCATTTGTACATAATCAACTCACTCATTAATTACAATACACATTTTGTCCACTCACGGTCTAAGTTCTTCTGTGGTTGTTTTGGAGTCAAAACTGTATGTGGATATAACTGGAACCCACCCAGTCTCAGGATTCCTTCTTCACTATCCACTACAGCACATACACTAATTATTATTTTAACAATAGCTTGAACTGTCAACGATATGAAATATTCAATTATCGGTTATTTTCACTGGTAACAATACAATTTAAGTGATTGAGTTATAATCTCTTTATAATTTGATTACTTTAAACGTAATGATCTTTAAATATTTCACGGTCATTAATAGTGTTTATTTCAACAGTTGTGCGGTAATCGTTCTTGTTAGTAAGATTATAATTTCCATCGTACATCCAATTTTTCGGTTTCACAATAACTAATTACAACTCATCTATTATTCAACCTCTTGGTCTGCTGTGGCCTTCATCCTGTAATCGTTCATAGCGGTGCTTCCTAAGTTCAACCAGGATAATCTCTTGGCTTCGCGATCGGCGAAGATTTCAAACAGACAAAAAGAATATACGTTTTGGCAGTGGTGGGTGCTTCTCTGCAGCTTTCAACCAAAAGAAATTCTGGACGCTCGATTGGCTTGTTAGCCACATACTGTCCTGTGCAAACTGAACTGAACTGAACTGAAATATAATATAGTTTGTCAGCAGTAATTACGAATCGAAATAAGGTATTTATCGTATACGCGCGATTACTGAAAAACTTGAAACCCTTATTAAAAACGATTTGGTAATCAGCAAATCATCTTGTTTCCACTAAATTAATTTGGACTACAAGTTCAACATCTAATCAAAATTTATAACATCCAAATTCCCTATTATACGGTACATGATATAATTAATATGATAAATTTTATTTTTTGATCGTTCATCGAATCGATGTTTGAATGTCTTGGATGATTAAATTCGGCTTGGATTTATATCCCGGAAATTTATATTTGCGAAATATATGATAAATTACGCTGAAAATAAATTCGTTATAGTATCTTCTTCAGCGTACGTGATATCTCGAACATCATGTTATATATATATTGAATTTGAAGTTGAACATAACCTTGTTGTGCTGTGTGAAATTACATAAAAATGTCGGATAATATTGTTAATTGAAAATGGAATCCATGAAAAAAATATTCGTATGCATTATTAACACATTTGAATTTTCAAAATTTTTTTCGGATTTTATTTAAATATTCCATTGTATTCTGAAGAAGAAATTTTAGCTTATATATTGTGTGGTTTCTGCACGCACAACAAACTTTGAGCAAATTCATAAAAGAACGTTTATATTCTATACAGCCGAAAAAATTGAAACAATATAAAGAAAAAAATTTGGATTATATTCTTGCATTATTGTGAAACAATAAACCCTCGATGCAATACATATAGCAGGTAATACAACATGAATATAATGAAAGATTATACCTTCAAATCACATTTATCGCATGTGAAGTTGAAGAGCATGAAACAAAAATGATGTAAATCCTTCAGGAAAAATAACATGGAAAATGTTTTAGAATGTTTTGTTTGAAGTATGCAGAATGTTTGTGCTTTTTAACGTGCAAAATATCATTTTCATCATTTTCGGACATGTAGCATTGAAGTATACATAATTTACACATAGACTAGTACGTCGAGCGTAATCAAGAGTTTTTTTTTCGATCAGCTCGAAACATGTCTGCTTCACAACCACAAACCGTCGTCATATCTCAGCCTACATCATATTATTCGTCATCAATCTTTTGTCCTGGATGTCACGAACAAGTAATTTCTAGTGTTGAATACGAGAGTGGGATCTGTACCTGGATTTCATGCGCAGTTATTGCGCTACTGGGGTATGATTGCATTATAACTCGCTAAATTTCTATTCAGCAAATAGTAATTAACATTCATTCCATTTATTTTAACCAGTTAATTTCTGAGAAGAATGAATTCTAATTGATATACTGTGTGAAAAATTGACGAAGTTGAATTCTTAAGATAGATTTTTAGCCCTCATAAAGTTTAAGATATCAAATTCAAACACGTCAAGTTACTATATATTGTTTTTGATTTATAGTGTTTTCTTTCTATGTCCTAATACATGAATATTATATGTAATGATATATTCACATCTCTTACAGTTTAGTTGAGATTATATTGAATGATGAATCTCGAATATTACCAAGAAATAATCAAGATCCATTAATCTACATAAAATGTTGATAATGTTTTAAAGAATGAAAATGCTCCGAACGAATAAAAAATATTGCTCGTTTTGATCAAGTAATGTTGATAATATCTTTCTGTGTGTTGAAATAGAGACTGACAAACCACAACAACGCGAAAGTATCTTATTTATGCAAAGGAATTATGCTATTTTATTTGCAAAGTGTGTTTTAGAAACAATATCTGGCATTCTGACATGTTTAAGTTATAAAACATTTAATACTAGCCACATTCTCGTTAATAATAGCTGCGGTATACTAATTTGAAATCAAAATAATGTTAAACGCACAAAAATATGAATTTATTACGCATCTTAGTCATCAAAGTTCATTAATATCCTCATTTCTCTTTTATTTCAGAGGCGTCTTCGGTTGCTGTTTGATACCATTCTGTATGGACTCTTGTAAGGACGCAAAACACATATGCAAAGGATGTAAAGGAGAGATTGCTAGAGTCTCAAGATGCTGATCATAAATAATACTGTTTGGCGGGGACCTAACTTGCTCACATGTTTTTACTATTCGCTTGATTATGCAAAACTAAATTAAAAATTATTTACGCATATAAATGTAAAATGTTTTTACTAAACTTTCAGCTATACTAATTGAATGAATTTAATAATTTCTAGTAGCGAATTATAGATGAACATTTAAATGCGAAAAATCATAATTATTAATCGAGAGACAACTTTGTAACAAAATCATTTTTTGATATGTAACGTTACCAAACAATCAGAATTCAATGAATTATATATATATTATTATGCAAAAGTAAATATTGATGATAGCGTTTCAATAGAAGGCACAAATTGACAAAAAATGACTCGCAAAATTATAGGACGAAAAACCTATCCATTATGACCTCAACAAAAATGCATGTACACATTACCAAATACCACAAAACGCCTATAAGAGGGGTACATTCTAGCTATTAATAAAAATCATAGAGTATTTAATTTGAGAGTTCTGACATCTTTCAGCTTCAATGTAACAAATATGCATTCTATCTTTTGCTAGAAGTATAAAATATATACTTAAAATTTAAAAAGTAGGCACACCCGTTTAGTTAACATAGTTTAGATGAGATTTTGTTTTAATTTTTAACCAACTCTATACAGAAAATGTATGATCAGATGAATACGTTGAGCTTGTATGCCACTGTTGGGTGAGGATGATACAACAAACCTGTTCAATCAAATCAGTCAATAGAGCGAGCAATAAAATCCAAAAGTATGCGAGCACAAATTTGTACGTGCACACCGTAGCCTGAATTTTATTCAATTGAATAAATCTTTGAATCTTTGAATGTTCATGGTCATGGGTTCAGACCCAGTCTACATGAGTGTGGGATCATGTGATTAAATGGTTTGTCGTACCAGCCTTACCAAACAGCCTCTTACAAGCTCAACATGTTTACTATTCTTGCAATTTTTCAAGCAACCGCAGATTCTGATACTACTGTCCCTACCCGATGAGTAGCATACAAGAAAGATAAAAGCTCTTTGCATGCATCTGCAGCACACGCACACACTACCACCGGTGTCGTGCTATTTTCACTCATCAGGTAGGGACAGTAGTATCAGTATCCGCGTGCGCCTGAAATTGTGAAAAATTGTAAACACGTTGGGCTTGTATGCCACTGTTGGGTAAGGATGGTACAACCAACTTCTTGAATCACATGAGCCGACACGCATGTAAACACGGTTTGAGCCCATGACAATGAATACAAAAGCCCATTTGAATGCATCTCCATCAAACACACACACCACAACGGGTTTCGCGCTATTTGCACTCATCAGGTAGGGGCAATATTATCAGGATATGCGTGCGCTTGAAACAGTGGAGGAATGGTAAACAAGGAGCGCTTTTATGCCACTGTTGGATAAGGCTGGTACGACCAACCTGGTCAATCACATGATCCCACACTCATGTAAACTGGGTTTGAAACCATAACCATGAACATAAATGCACACTGGCATGGATCTCCATCACACACACACACACATAACGACGGGGTCTCTTGCTGTATGCACTCATCAGGTAAGGCAGTAGTAACAGGATCTGCGTGATCTTGAATCAGTTTAGGATTGGTAAGTAATTTTCGCTTGAATGTTACTGTTGCGTAACGATGGTACAACCAACTTCCTCATTCACATGAGCCCACACTCATGTGAAATTTTTTTAACAAATGACTATGAATATAACAGCTAATTTGATAAAGCTATATCACACGAACACCCTACGACCGGTTGCGTGCTGTTTTCACTCATCAGGTAGGGACAGTAGGTTCAGGATCTGCGTGCCCTTGAAACAGTGGAGGACTGGTAAACATGTTGCGATTGTATGCCACTGTTGTGTAAAGTTGGTACGACCAACCTGTTCAATTACATGAGCCAACACTCATGTAGACTGAGTTGGAACAGATGACCATGAAAATAAAAGCTAATTTGCATGCATCTCCTTTACACACACAATGACCGGTTTCGTGCAGTTTGCACTCATCAGGTATGGACGGTAATATCAGAATCAGTTTGTTCTGGAATCAGTTTAATTAAGGTAAACAAGTTGCGCTTGTATGCCACTGTTGGGTAAGGCTTGTACTACCAACCTGTTTAATCACATGATCCCACACTTATGTAGACTGGGTTTGAACCCATGTTCATGAATATATAAAGCTTATTTGCATGCATCTCCATCACACACACCCCGGATCGTGATCCTACTGTCCCTACCTGATGATTGCAAACCGCACGTAACCGGTCATGAATTGTGTGTGTGATGAAGGTTCATGCAAATGAGCTTTTATATGTATGGTCATGGGTTCAAATTCAGTCTACTTGAGTGTAGACTCATGTGGTTGAACAGATTGGCCTTACCAACCTTACACAACTGTGGCATACAAGTGCAACTTTTCTACCATTCATCCTCTGTTTCAAGCGTATGCGGATCCTGATCCTGCTTCCCCTACCTGATAAGTGCAATCTTCACGAAATCGGTCTTTGTGTGTGTGATGTAGATGCTTGCAAATAAGGTTTTCTATTCATGATCATGGGTGTTGGTCAGATTCATTACGATTGTTTAAATTTACTTTTCTCTGTAACCACGGAAAAAGAGCATGTATGTGGCATTTAGTCTGTGGACATGCACAGAGTAAATAAGAGTTTAGAAGAACGTCTTCCATCGCTTTTTGACTTTTAGTAGTTATCCTCAGTAAAAGTGGTTCGTCAAAGTGCAGAGAATTAGGGTGCCAACTTCGGCGGGTCATTGAATCGGGCAGAAGAGTTATGAAAAAATCGCGATATAAACATGTTCGTAAATTGCTTGTTTCAAATGTTATTTATATATACAAAATACTGCATAATTCCGAAAGATTCGTTCTATGAAGTGTTGATCTAAGGTATTCGGTCGGTCTTTCGGCAAGTTCCACTGTTAATACAAAGAAGTATGCAAAAGATTTATGATAGCTTTCAGGATAGACCTCAGAATATAATTAAATATGTCTTGACCGCTCAGAATGCAAACAATGTGAAACGTTATAAAATTGTAATGTGTTGCTCACATCCCCATCCCTTACACACCACTTTGGCCATCCACAAGCGCCTTGAGTGCTTTGACCAAGAATCACTTTGTGATTCTGTGTCTGAACATCGTGGTTCGTTGTACGAACCCTATATAACAGTTGGCATACAAGTATAATCTTGTTATAAAATTGTGTTTGTATTCCACTGTTGGATACTGGCTGGTGCGATCAACCTGGTCAGTCACATGAGCCTGATATTACTGTCCCTACCTGGTTAGTGCAAACAGCACGAAACCGGTCGTGAGGTGTGTGTGAGTGTGATCGATATTCATGCAAATGAGCTTTTTAGTGTGAAACGTAATTTTAGAATTGCGGAAAGTATAAAGCCATTCACATTGACAAGGTATAAAATCTGTCGAGAAATCAATCATCGCTATGAACGCTGTTGATGGTATTGCTATTTCAAACTATGAGCTCGTGTAAAACGATGTCAAACATGCGATCCCCATGAATTTGCATTGAACAAGCATGACCGACATTTACCAATGTACGTCAAAACAGCCTAATCAAATTTGAAATTTATTTCTTTCATTCTCACGCGATTGATGCGTTCATGCATGAACAATGGGACAATGATTAAACGTCAAACAACTGGAAAACTGTTAGCTAGTCCTGAATCAGCGCGTTCTTGATGTATCAAATAATCAAAAGTAAATCTGCACGGCAACAGAAACAAACGGGAAACCACTTTAACATGCGTGGAGTTGTTTCTGACCAAAACATTGAGTTTACTCATCATTGACGATGTTATGGTCATCAGTAGAACTCTTAGACGTAGAAGTTTTCATAAGAGAAGAAGCAATAAGTTCAATGACGAGGTATATAGAGTGAAAACGTGTAATCTTGTAAGAGTTAATCGGGACAGTTACATGGCGCATGGTCTGTAATGTATTTATCTTGCTTTGAACTAAAATTCACAAACAATTCCAGGGCACATGATTTATTCGCGTTCTAAGTGAAATTGATTCTAAACTAATCGTGAAAGTCAGATGGTTGAAGCACTTGAATGTTTGCTTATTCGAGTAAGATTCTGGGGCTTGAGTAAATGTTTCATGGAATGATTTTCGATGTGAGTAATTGTAAATGCCTACATAAGATCACTACATATGAGTCGCTGTGCTAAATTGTGCAGTTTTAGTTTCAAAAATGTGCTATTGAAATGGCAAATTCTATTAACATCGTACCTAGTCGATTGCACGAAGATAAATTCTTTTGAAAGTTTCAAAACCCTCCCTGAGACATAATGCCCAGGCTATATTCCATAACAGGACGCATGTATGTATCTAGTGTCTTGAGTGAAGTTTCGAGTATGAAACTTCTGAATATACTTTTTAGAAGGTCAATGACCAGACAAACAATGCATGGCAAGATGATAGGTATTGTGTGGAATTTGTTGAACCGCATCCTTTTACTCTTTGCAGGAATGAAGGGCATTTTTTTAAGAACAACGTTAAAAGTTGCACATATACAACCGTACAGCTATACATTCGTCAAGTAAGTTAACATCTAAATATAATTTAATATCATTGGCAGAACCTACTCCATTACATAATTTATCTTCATCGAAAAGAGAAGGGTCCAAAATCCGAGCCTTGTGGAAATCCATATGTGACGTCTATTGCTCTGGACAGAGTGATACCCATGCGAACACATACGTGCCCATCAGTCGGATGGTATCCCATTCAATTAAGCCACATTCCGTTATTTATTTGATTCAAAGGATATGATTACTTCATCAAAATCTTCGAAAATATTGATGTAATGTGCGTGTACATTCTCAACTTAGTCTGGTAACTCGTTCCAATCTTCCAAAGTAGTAAAGAAGTTGTATAACAAAAACGATTTGTTAGATAACTGTGTTGTGCAACAGTCGACATATTTTTACATTCTAGTTGTTTCTATCAAAATATGCTTTATTACCTTACAGAGTACCGGAAGTAACTTAACTGGTGTAAAGTATCTTAACCGCTGCAAAACTTTTAAATAGAATAATTAAACCCTGCTTTCAATTATCTTATCTTCACAAAACGCTAGCTTCAGAGTTTTGGTTGTTGCCCTGTCTGCATACACTTCTCCATTTGAATGAGTTTGCTTGTGCGTTTCGGAACATTGGCATATTATATGTGGGACTCATTCACCTACTAGTGTGATGGCTCGGGAAACACTCAACCAATTCAATTTTGAGGTGAATAACTGGAGAACTACAAGTCTTGCCAGAATACTTGTCACAAATTACGGGTTTGAGATGTGTTGCTAAACATTCAGGCAATATTGAATTTTTCGTAAGACCTCGAGTTACATAAACACACTAATAATGAAGTCATCTTGAAGAAATAAAGGCTCGCAATTAACCAATAATTTCTCACACTGAAACCACCTTGATAGAATGATAATTCCCGAGAAACACACTGCACACTGCCAGAGGATTAACTGGTAATGTGTAATTTTAATTTTCAAAAAAACAAAATTAAATTCCGTATCAACTAACTTGGTTCCCAAGGTTGTCACAGCCGGGGGTGGTGGTGGGGATAAGCTCCCGCTACCTACAAAATGCTCCCATACGGCGTGCGTCTCAAATAGCCTCTGACAACCGAAGTCCAACTCCTGGCCTGCTCGTGGCGGAACTGCTTCTACTGACAGGAGAAGGGGCGAAGGCGGGTGACTGGCGCCTCAAAACCAGTTCGCTTCGGGTAGATGGAGCTCGTCAGCCTGGGAGGGCAGTCCATCTAGGGGATGGAAACCCTGACTCCAAACCTCCGCTTCCTGCGGATTACACAATCACAATACTCCGCCGAGGACGGTCCCAAGCCCGTCTGCAAAAGGAGGAGGGTTAGACGCGGGGTCAGCAACCCCACTCTGTAAAAACCTCAAACCGCTACTGAAACCAAAGCAACATGTCACACCAAAGTAAGATCTCCATGCTTGAATCGAGAAGAAACCTCATCTGAGGTAAAAATGAAGCAGACTGGTGAAAGCCCACCGGAAGCCAGTCAGCAGATGAATCTTCTGTCGATGAAAGCAACAACTAAGATTGCCACATGGAACGTCCGTACGATGTATGAGACCGGAAAGGCTGCACAGGTCGCGAAAGAAATGCAAAAGTATGGTATACAACTGCTGGGAATATGTGAAAGCAGATGGAATGGATCTGGCATGCTGATTTTGACATCCGGGGAACGGATTATTTACTCAGGTCATGAAGATGAGAACCATAGTCATTCGGAAGGCGTCGCCATTATGTTATCCCCAATAGCTGCAGGCGCTCTCATTGGATGGGAACCCGTTGACTCACGGATAATCACAGCCAGATTCAACTCCAAGGGGAGAAATGTGACGGTAATTCAATGTTATGCACCCACAAACAATGCTAGCCTTGAGTCGAAAGAAGAATTTTACGTGCGTCTGCAGTCTGTCCTAGACAAGACACCCAAGCGAGATATCAAGATTTTGATGGGTGACATGAACGCGAAATTGGGTCCAGACAACACAGGGAGAGAATCTGTAATGGGTACGCATGCCCTAGGTGAAATGAATGAAAACGGTGAACTTTTCGCAGATTTTTGCGCGCTCAACGATCTGGTCATCGGAGGCAGCATCTTTCAACACCGAAACATCCACAAGGCCACCTGGACATCACCTGATGGTGTTACTGCCAATCAAATCGATCACCTATCGATTTCACGAAAATGGAGACATAGTCTCCTTGATACACGCGTAATGCGAGGTGCGGATGTTGCTTCAGACCACTACCTTCTAATGGCCAAAATTAAAATCAAGTTGAGAGCTTTCAGCGAAACCGGCAGTCGGCCTAGTGTAAAGTACCACACGCAGAAACTAAGGGAAGAGCGTACAAGAGAGATTTTCTCAATCTCACTGAAAAACAGATTCGAATCGCTCAACAACTTAACCCCTGAGCTCCCAATAAATGAACACTGGACCGCTCTGAAAGACTGTTGGCAAGACACTTGTAAGCACGTAATTGGCAGACGGGTAAAGAAAGACAAAGAGTGGATCTCGAGTGAGACTTGGACACTGATCAACTCGAGAAGGCAGCTGAAACAACAGATCCTCCGGTGTAAGGACACCAAGCAGAAAAACCAACTGATCAAACAATACGGCTCCCTAAATAAAGACGTGAAACGAAGTGCCAGAAGTGACAAGAGGCGGTTCTATGAAATGCTGGCAACGGAGGCGGAAAATGCAGCAGAAAAGAGAGACCTGAACACCGTCTACAACATTACCAGAACCTTATCAGGAAGGAAAATACCTTACGGCAAAATAATAAAGGACGGTGAAGGTAACCTTATCAGTCAGGAATCGGTGCAAAGAAAGCGATGGATGGAGCACTTCAAGGAACTCCTAAATCGACCAGCACCTACTTCAGTCACTGACATCCCACCTGCAACAAATTTGCTAGACGTAAACACCGACCCCCCCCGGTCGAAATGAAATCCTCTCTGCCTTAAAATCACTAAAGAATGGCAAAGCACCAGGCCCAGATGGGATTCCACCAGAAGCTCTGAAGGCTGATTTGGACACCTCGGCTGATATGTTACTTCCTCTGCTGCAGAAAATCTGGTCAGAAAGACGGGTCCCAAATGATTGGAAGAGAGGTCATTTGGTCAAACTTCCTAAGAAAGGGGATCTGAGGCTATGCAAAAACTGGCGAGGTATCATGCTGCTCTCAGTCCCTAGTAAAGTACTTACACGCATCATCCTTATGCGTTTGCGCGACGCTATCGACCAAGTGTTACGGCCAGAGCAATCAGGCTTCAGAAAACAAAAGTCTGGCATCGACCAAATTGCGACCCTCCGCATAATAATTGAACAAAGCATTGAATGGCAATCGCCTCTTTGCCTCAACTTCATAGATTTTGAGAAAGCCTTCGACAGTGTGGACCGCGAATTCATATGGAAGCTTTTGCCACACTATGGGGTCCCACCGCTGTACATGGACCTCATAAAGCAGCTGTATGAAGGTGCCTCCTGTCAGGTAATTCACAACGGAAGACTGACCGATCCATTTGGAGTTGAGACTGGCGTTCGCCAGGGATGCCTGTTGTCCCCAATGATTTTTCTGTTGGTAATAGACTGGATAATGAAACAGACAGTAAAAGGTGAGAGGAATGGTATCGATTGGAAGGAATCTGAGCATTTGGAGGATCTGGAATACGCTGATGATGTCTGCTTGATATCACGTGACCCCCAACGTCTTCAGAGAAAGACCGATAGACTAGCACACTTTGCTTCATATGCAGGACTACGCGTGAATACCGAAAAAACAGAAGTCCTCCGTGTGCTAACTGATGAGCACCCATCAATCACCATCAATGGTAAAGCAGTCAAAGACGTCACGCAATTCGTCTACCTCGGCAGCATTGTTTCAATAAGTGGTGGCACGGACGAAGACATAGTCGCCAGAATCGGCAAAGCAAGATACGCGTTCATAGCTTTGAAACCCATTTGGGAGTCGAAGGTTCTATCAAAACGCACGAAACTCCGTATATTCAGAAGCAACGTCAAATCCGTGCTACTCTATGGATCGGAAACCTGGCGAGTGACAGCAAAGTCCTCTGGCCGCTTGCAATCATTCCACAATAATTGCCTCCGTCGAATTATTGGGGTAAAATGGCCAGAAAAGATAAGGAATCAAGACCTGTGGCAGATTGCTGCTGAGGACCCGATCGCCCAGCAGATCAGTAGAAGAAAGTGGAGATGGGTTGGGCATACTTTGCGGAAACCTAATGATGACATCACGCGTCATGCTCTGGTATGGAACCCAATCGGGAAGAGACGGGTCGGACGCCCAAGGCTATCTTGGAAGCGCTCGTGTGAAGAGGAGATCCGCAAGTGTGGACTTAACTGGAACGACATCAAACTGGCTGCTATGGACAGACCAAAGTGGAGACAAGTTGCCGAGGCCCTATGTTCCTCCAGGAACTCAAGGGATTAAGTATCAACTAACTGCCATTATTTTCGTTTAAATATTCAAGTATTTCTAATAACCGTTTGCTATACACTTTCAATTAAAGGCCGATAGTGAGCTAAATATGCTC
The DNA here is from genome assembly GCA_013407085.1 of Atriophallophorus winterbourni. Taxonomy (NCBI): domain Eukaryota; kingdom Metazoa; phylum Platyhelminthes; class Trematoda; order Plagiorchiida; family Microphallidae; genus Atriophallophorus; species Atriophallophorus winterbourni. The sequence goes on from JACCGJ010003216.1 coordinate 81,482, forward strand.
TATTGAATTTGAAAGCCTCTCAGTAGATTAAACTTCAAATTTTGTGAAGAAAATGTTGATATTACAAATGCGTCATTTTTAAGTACATGCCTGCATGTCGTTAGACATGTAATTAGAATTGATCCTGACTTGTAGACGGACATGTAACATATTGCCAGTCTAAAACACCTTCCTTGGGTAGATTAGACTAAATTAGTTGGATCATAACTGAGGAAAGAGCAACGGTTTCATACTAAGTTAATTTTTGATTAAGAAATCAGAAATCAGTATTTTTATTTCATTTAATTTATTCTTGCTTCATGATATATTTTGCATACAAGGAACGAAAGCTCTGAAAATGATCCATATGAACCACCGAAACTTGTGCTCTAAAGATCCTTAGAGCTGAATTTGAAACGAAGATTTGAGCCCCATTGTGATGCTGAGGAAATTTATTAGCTGTTAAGCGATGGTACAAGAGTTATTATTTGAATGTTTCTGCTGCATTGCGTACTATATGTTAATAGTGGAAGATTAAAAATATTTTATTATTTTGTAAATGGACTGGAGTCAAATTTGCACAATAGCATTTTCACATTATAACGGGCTACGTGGGTATATTATACAGAGCATTCGACATTCAAAAAGAACGCCGTAGTTCACATCTTGCCTCGATCACACCTAAAGCAATACTTGCATAACCCTTAACCCAGTTGCAGGAAGCGTATCAACAGATGTTAAACAAATGACTGCTATAAGACAATCTTAGTCTAGGAGTGGAAATTGTATCACTCGCAACGCTCTGTGCCTAATAATACGGAGGAAAGCACCTTTCAACTCGGTCTCAACCAACAGAATGAATATGAAACAATCGACCTTGGGTATTAAAATGACTTACTTACCCGCGCGTCTGTAAATAAGGATTAATCGATATTTGAAAATATTCGAGACTCATCGGTAGTCCATAATCATGAAAAGAAAGTTCGCGAACTGGTCAGCGAGTTGGTACGAATAGCCGAAACGGAAGCGAAATGGTATAATCATCGCATATACAACATTAGATGCCAGCAGAATAGAATTATACCAGATGACTCGGTTGTCAAACCTTCCGATAATTCTTGCAATTCTCGGAAGGTTGCCGAAAACGCATCCAAATTGTTCTTAAAACAAATGATCCAAAGGGCCTAAAGAATGCGTGGTCGAAAGCCTCACTTTGAAGTCCGAATTGCGAAATGTGTTATCTGAAGTGGATTTCTGCAAAATTTGGTGAACAAAATTCCGAGGCCGTGGCAACATAGACCCAACACATAAGAGAAAAAACGTATGTTCAACACGGTATTAACTTCAAAAGATAAACTTACCTCTGTTAGTTCTTCTGATGATAGTGATTGGCAAAGTTTATCATATAAGCCGCTATCGCAGACCAAACAAATATTGTTAGAAAAGGGCTTAAACTTCTCGTTACGTACAAAATTCCTAAAAGCTGAGGATGTTATTCCATGCGTCAAATCAGCCTACAACCAGATGCCTGAAAATCAGGCAGATGCACTGCTAAACTGTGTATCAATTATTATCCAGAAACAACCCGAAACGTTTGACCTGACGCGAGATGAACAAAAAGCACTCCTACAAATCTAAAAACGAGGGGGAATAGTGATCACTAAGACAGACAAAGGCAAGGCAACCGTGATTCTTTCTGAAATTGATTATAGAGTTAAGGCAGGGTCACACCTTCCTGAAATCTCTTATCAGATTATTGACAACGTAGATCCACAACCATTATGAATAACCTTATGCGAGTTGTTTCAAGAATTAAGGAAAACCTTGGACAGAGAATATGGTTAATGCTCTACTTATAATATGCTCCGACCCACGGGTTCTATGGACTTCAGCAGATACATAAATTAGGCGTCCCTTGAGGCCCATTGTAGACAACACTGAATCCCTAAAACACGAATTGCATAGACTTTGCACCTTGCATAGCTTTTGAAACCGCTCGTTGATAAAACGAATTGTGTTATTAAGAACTCGTTTGGCTTTGTTTATCACTTAAGTACCGTAACATTTGAGGAGGATGAGATGATGGTTTTCTATGACACAACCTCCTTGTTCACGAATGTTGACACTACAAGCGTTGTAGAATTATCGAGGAATTCACATAACACTTATATGACCTGGAAGGATCGTACAAATTTGAGCAAACAACAAATCATCAGAGGTGTAGTAATTTGTCTAAATATATTAAGGCAATGCCGAATATACATTCGTCATCATAGAGCGCAACAGACTAGCAGCATTTCATAGTTAACCCAATAATTTAAATCTAAAAATCCAAGTCGCAAAAGAAACCGAGTCTACTGGAGGGACACGTCTGTTCATGGACTTTCTCGTGCAAAAAGACAACTGCAAGATAAGAACGACACAGATGCGATTTTGAGGTACACATCTGCGCATCCTAAAATGTTATTTCAGTCCGTTTCAAAATCGCTGTTCTACAAGGTAAACCACATCTGCAGCGATAATGCTGATACAAAACGAACACATTAAGAAGTCAGTCGTCGACTTGCAGATCATGGTTTTCCCAAGAGCTTAATTAAGCGCCAATTGAACCGAGTTGAACATTTGCAACTAAAAACGGAAACAGGTCGGCGATCTACGCTTTGTCTATCGTATGTCCAAATCGGCTTCGAAGGAATAAGTCGAATCTTGAATAACGCAGGCAGTAGAGTAACATATAAGAGAGTTAGAACACTCCACCCCGTATTAGTGCATCTCAAAGATTAGATTGTGCGACAAACTGCATCTACAACATAAAACGCAAAGGTTGCGCGGGTGTTTACTTTGGGCAAACGTCTCGAGAACTTTGCACTAGGGTAAACAAAAATTGGAATCATGTAGGAAAGAAATTACGCAATCCCAGTGAATATCAATCGCTGATTCAGGTTACTGCTTTAGCAGAACACGAGATAGATACGGGTCACAACGTAAATCTTGATAAATTAAAATTGATAAAACGGGGTGTGAAGTCTTACGTGGAAATACTTCACACTGAGGCAGTTGAAATAACATAGGCTGAGGCGAATGTGTTGAACAAGGTGGATTGGGAGGATATCTCAACAATCTGGCATCCGTTTCTGCAGCGGATAAGGATTAATGTGCATAACACCTAAGTTGCACATGGATCACGTAAGCACCGGGTCAGCAAACAGTGTTCGTTCTGGCACACAAAATAAAGAAATAGTGATTAACACTACATTTAGGGAGTGTGATCAATTGTCTTGATCACGCCTATCTATCTTAGAACTCTGTTCGCAATAACATCGTTTTTCTGACGAAGCTTCTGTGTTCAGAAGCGAAACATTACCAAATTAACCGGCTTTAATCGATTCCTTGCATACTTTCTTTTCACGATTAAGGTTATTCGATCTTTCGTATTTTCCACCCTAAACAGAATGCATCTAGTTACCAGGAATTCTAATATTAAATGTGCCTATTTTGAACCTAACGAATGATGTAATCTCATTGAAAACTTTGACTTCGCATCATGTAACTTCTTTCAAATTCAAAATAGCTTATAATGAATTTCTTTTAATGCTAGATCTTTTTCATCTCAAAATTTTTTAGAACTTTGTTGTGTACGGGAAGTCGTCAATGAGCCAACTAAAGTTGTGAAGTAGACTATAATCGCTATATTTATTATTTTAATTGATTGATTTTTAACGTTTATCAAAAAGATAATAACATAATAATTTACTATAATACTATAATTCTGCGTTTCTGACTTCATCGTTTAACACGTTTGATAAATTTTATCACCTTGAACGCAATAGGACCACATTATTTTAATGCAAAATTTCAATGCTCTAAATTGTGTAGCGTGATACGAGAAACTCTGGTTGTCCAAACAGATTCACCTTGACTGCATTCCTTATTCAATTCAGGTCAAACAAACGGAGTGATTTCTTTGAGAATTTGGAGGCAATCACAAAAACAAAAACAATTTTTTTTGTGTTGCTGCTCATAGTATGAATGAATATCAATGGAATGTAGCAAACGCGTATTTTAATAGAAAAACAAATTCCAAATGTGAATCACTGCAAACCTTCTCCACAATTCAGCAACACACAAAATAGTCAAGAGAGATCAAATAGGTGCACCTTAAGGTGATAATATTTTTTGCTTATTAGGATATTTAGGTACCTATTTTTGTTGCTTTCTTCCAGTTAAATTAAAACTATAACTGATCTGGTTTCGACAAATCAGGTTAGTGGTTGTCTGTTACAAATTTTTAGCCCACTATTTTCATGGCCCTCACCCATCTGAGTAGTGTGAGAAATTAATGTACAACATATTACCTGAAAGGCTCAGCATAATGGTGCAATAAATACCAAGAAACTTTATGTTGATGTTGGAAAATATTAGAAAATAAAAAAGCTTTAGTCTTTTAAACGATGTGGTTTTTTTTATTCAAGCAGAAGGTGCCGTTCGTTTGGTTAACAAGAAGTTCGATAACCTACATGAAAAAAGAAATACTGAAATTCAAACTATCCTTTAATACCATCGAATTACCTCACAGAAAGCTCAGTCATTATATTTGGAAAGCTGTCAAAATGAAGGCATTTTGAAACACTCAATCTATAATTCTTTTCATAGTTAGATGTTTTCGCATCTCAAACTGAGTGGTTCGATTTCAATTTCAGTGCTTGCTTTTTGTTATGTTCAAACATTTTCTTTTATGATTTCTTAATTCGAAAACTTCAGTGATAGTAGAGTTGTTACAAATATGCGCAGACCTATATCGTACTTGAGTATCGTATGTGGAGTAAACGTTCTGCTAATTTGATCGAATAACACCCAAGGAATCCTGTTATCGTTTATTCTGAAAAAAATTTCTACTATTGAACGCTATCGTATACCTTTAATTCGTTAACCAGATTGTTTCCACCGGTAACCGTTATATAAGAGGAAGATCTTGCACATGTCTGGGCGTTAAATAACAGGCTGTCAATATACAAAAAGCTCACAACCTCTAGTTTTTAATAAATGATTGTTGCGTACCCACATGGAGTAAGCAAAGAGTATTAGTGGTGCTATTTTGATTAAAAAAAGCGCGAAAATAGATATTATGATATAGGTCATATGCCATCAAGCGTATAATCAAACCATAATCGTCTTGATACTGAACTACTAAAACCATTTCAGCAGCTAAATTATATAATTTTATTCATAAGGTTAAAGTGATTTGGACAATACTGATTGTCTTCGTTTTATATTAAAGTTCAACCTTCGTGAATGGTGATTTTTAAATTTATATTAAGATTTCAATGCGAAAAATTGATTACTGAGAAATCAATAAAAATATTTAGGCCACAATATGTCGTTAAAGTTCACGCCAAAACTAGCAGTATGGCAACGGATTTCGTTCACCAAATCGTAATATTCCGAAAATAATTTTCCGTTTGTGGTGAATCAGTTAAAGCGCGGTCAAAATGAATAGGCTTTTCATATGGTGCATTCCATTTTGTTTTCAAAGAATCAAATCGATATTGGCATTAAATTTATATTTTGTTCTTTGCGATATTCACCATTGTGCACTTTTAGTGTGATTCATTGCAGTTTTCATCAACCAATGTTTGTTAAAAATCGTGAAAAATATAAATATTTAGGTATATGGGATGCATCGCCCGATAGCTTTATTACAAGAACTATCAAAAGTAATGGAGTCCATCGCAGCTGATGCTTTGCGGAATCACTTTGAGATCAATAGTTTAATCTCCGAGTCACAGCATGGACTCAGGGAAAAGCGATCTTGTCTGACAAACTTGCTATTAGCAAAAGAATCTTGGCCTGAGCTACTGGATGCCGGCAACTCGGTGGACGTAATTCATATCGATTTCTCAAAGGCCTTCGATTGTTTGAATCACGAAATACTTTCGTCGAAACTACTCACCTACGGAGTACAGGGTAAACTCCATGCATTGATTAAAAAATGGTTGATATCTCGTGAGATGAACGTGAGAGTCGAAAACGAAATATCTGAGTCGATTAAATTGGCCCGTGATGTCCCACAAGGATCAGTCCTCGGATAGCTTTTGTTCTAATATATATAAACGACTTGCCAACTTTGTTACAGTCGTCCTTGCTCATTTTCGCCGATGACGCAAAGCTTTGGCGGAAGATAAACTCCACAAACGACATACAGAACCTGCAACGGGATCTCAATATGATTTAAACTTGGTCCCTAGAAAACAAAATACCACTAAACGCTTCAAAATGAAGCCTATTGTCTCTCAAAACCAAGTTGGTCAAAGATTATTATCTAGGTCGCACTGTTATTAAAACCGCCTCCTCCGAAAAAGATTTATGTGTGATTACCCAATCAGACTTACGAACCTCAATGCAATGTCCACTGACTGCCTGCAAAGCTGAAAGCAACTTGGGTCTCCTTAGAAGGGTCTTAGGTTCGTTTGATCAAATATTGTCTGCAAATTGATTTCAACGTAGAAGAAGAAGAAGAAAAATGGCTTTATTCGATTACACGAATTTTCAGCGATACAATTAATTCGACCACACGTAATAAAATGTACATATTTAAAAAAAGACATGTCAAATAAGGATGATCCCACTTCAGTTATTATACTGTCAGTTTCTTCCTCAAATCGTGAATAACTTTTGTATGATCAACCAAATATCGATCCAGGTAAGGAATGAAAGAATTTTTGAATTTCTCAATTCTTGCATACGGGACGATATGTTGACTACGCATAGCTGGGAACTATCTGCAAGCCATAAGGACCTCATGCAGTGGGTGTGCATTATCAGACGATATGACTCTGACCAATCTGTCACATTCACGAAAGTGGCGTTCGACGATCATATCACGAATTAACTCGGTAGAGGAAGAGCTCAATCTTGAAATTAATCTGATTTCACTTCTGATCATCAAGAAATCCTTTCCAAAAAGACCAGGTAAAATTATAGGGGATGCGTAGATTAAAATGGGAACAAGGCAAAAAAAACAAAACCTGTTGCAAACACCACCGCGCAGAGAGACAAAACTCGTCTTGGGACTATCTAATTATCCAATGTGAATTAAAATATTGAATTTGCATTCGGTAAGGTATAGACACTGTTGCACGCCAAACGTTTTCCGTTTTGGGTGCTGGGTATTTAACCCGTTTCAGTTGGCGTTTAATTAGGCTCTTAGGGTAACCATGATCAGCAAGTCGGCGACTAACTTCTTGATTGGCTCACTTTTAATCCGTGGCATCGCTACACAAGCGCAACTGAATTAGATACTTATGGGAGGTGCGCTGATAAGTACCTCAAGACCGCATCTTTGTCGATTGGCTTACGATAGAACGTAGTGCTTATTTTTCCATTATGCTTTTGCGCGAGTGAGTCCAATAATGGAAGTGTCCCTTCTGTCGACTCAATCTCCTTTGTTACTTGGATTTTGGGATCCAGGTTGGTAAGGTAACTATGGAATGCTTCCAATCTGTCACGTTTCATGATGACGAATGTATCATCGACATAACGTCACCATATCTCTGGCCAAAGCGCTTCATTTTTTAGAGATAGCTCGTCAAAATGCTCCATATACCCATCGCTAAACCTTCATTTTGCTTATATAACTGTCCGTTAAACAAGAAGTGGTTCATCTTCAGACAAATCCCTATACCGTTAACGATTTGCTGTACACTCAAGTTTGTAAGATCTGTCAATGTCGCGTCTGGATTATGTGCATTTGTTGCTAATTCTAGAGCGCTCGTGGTGTCCACGTTCGTGAAAAAGACGCTTACATCGACGCTCACCATCATTTCATCCTCGTCGAGCGTTATTGTACTCAAGCGACGAACGAAATCTAGTGTTCTTAGCGAAAGAATCCCTGTTCCCGACTAGCGGTTTCAACAAATGAGCGAGATGCTTCGCTAATTTGTGTGTTGGGGATCTAATGCTATCCACGATAGGCCTAATACGGACGCCCACCTTATGTATCGTTGGGATCCCGTAGAACCTACGGTCTGAGCAGATTTCGGGTATAGCCTGAACCATAATCCCCGACCAAGTTCCTCCTTAATTCCACGCAAGTATCTCGAAATCACCTGCTTACGGTTATTCATAATCGACGTGGATCTCCTGCTGTCAATAACTTCATAAGGACCTTCAGCAAGGTGTGATTCAACCTTTTTCCTATAATCACTTTTCGAGAGTATCACTTTGGCCTTGCCTTTGGCGGCTCTAGTAATCACTATTCCCTCTTCTTTCCGCAGATTAAAAATTGCTCGCTGTTTATCTTGCGTAAGGTTACGCCTTTCTGGCTGTTGTTTCCTAATAATACTGGCTATACAGTTGTTTATTGCGTCTGCCTGTGTTTCCGGTAGCTGAGTTGTTATATCGGTGAGTTGTTACTACTTGCCCAGCCGTGAGCCCGACAAAGCACAACTGTAACTGAACTCGTGTATTTAACGAACTAACTACAAAGTCAGCGAGCTAACGAACGTCCGACAGTCAGCCAAGCACAATTCAAACTCACGATCGATATTTCATTGGTGATTAATCGATATTTCGTTCACTACCTATACAACACCTCCCCTTTTTGAAGAAAGAAAAATTAATGGGACGATAGCTAAGCTGCTGTAGTTTGGCCGGATTCTCGTTTTATAAACTGATGGCTCTAGGTAGCGCGTCGCTGGGTGGAATTTCAGTCTGTTTGGTCTAGCCTTCCGTTGAGTAGCATTTAATTGTTTTTTGTACTTCAAATTTACATATCGTTGACCGAGTTCATTTAAGTGGCGTGTCCACATTTGATCGCTACATTGTACTTGCTGCCAGTACTTGTACATGACTTCAGCTACTCGCTTCGGTAAAAATTTGGGGCATCAGCAACAGAAGCAGATGTTTGAAGAGTTAATACAACGAACGACATTCCAGACAATCAACAGTCCAAGTTCGGGGCAATCAAAGGAGAGTGTACTGCAACGGATGTCAGTAGCGCTAGATCTCCTACAAGAATCATTCAACATTCAGCTGCAATTCATAGAGGAAGTTGCAGTTCATCAAATAAACAGTTCAAGCTCAGGAGAATCAGTTCAGATTTCAGCGAATAAATTCGAAGAAATTCAGTCGCATCCAGTAAATGAAGTCAAATTTGATTCGTTGAAATTGAAAATGAACACAGATAATGAGTTCCAGTCTCACAGAAATTATGAGTCACAAACTAAATTTGAATCAAAGCTACAGTCTGACCCCGACAGTAAGTTACAAAAAGTAAGTGAAAAATTTCGGAGTGCGATGAAGCATAAACCTGAATCAGGAATGAGAGCACTGCCTTTAATCTCAGCCGTAGATGCTGTTCCATACAGCAGGAGAAAAAGTAGAGAATTAACGGGTAAAAGAACACAACAAAAGTAACCCCGACGTGCATGCTGGCATAGTGGAATGCGGCATTCTGGACGATTTTGCAGATACAAGCGCAAAACATGCCAGAATTGTGAAACCGTTTGTCATACAGGGAAAAAGTTTGCATTTTCAACGTGGCCCAAAAGAATACGGCGAAACAAAGCCCGTGATGGCATGCCTGAATTTCGACAGAAAGGAGATGTTGAAGAGTTTAACCAGAAACATTATGTAATCAGTCGTGTGAAAACGTATATCCGACAGTCAGCCAAGCACAATTTAAAACTCACGATCGATATTTGCTGATGAATAATCGATAGTTAGTCCACTACCTATACAACAAAATGCAAACTTTTTCCCTGTATGACAAACAGTTTCACAATTCTGGCATGTTTTGCGCTTGTATCTGCAAAATCGTCCAGAATGCCGCATTCCACTATGCCAGCATGGACGTCGGGGTTTCTTTTGTTGTGTTCTTTTACCCGTTGATTCTCTACTTTTTCTCCTGCTGTATGGAACAGCATCTACGGCTGAGATTAAAGGCAGTGCTCTCATTCCTGATTCAGGTTTATGCTTCATCGCACTCCGACATTTTTCACTGACTTTTTGTAACTTACTGTCGGGGTCAGTCTGTAGCTTTGATTCAAATTTAGTTTGTGACTCATAATTTCTGTGAGACTGGAACTCATTATCTGTGTTCATTTTCAATTTCAACGAATCAAATTTGACTTCATTTACTGGATGCGACTGAATTTCTTCGAATTTATTCGCTGAAATCTGAACTGATTCTCCTGAGCTTGAACTGTTTATTTGATGAACTGCAACATCCTCTATGAATTGCAGCTGAATGTTGAATGATTCTTGTAGGAGATCTAGCGCTACTGACATCCGTTGCAGTACACTCTCCTTTGATTGTCCCGAACTTGGACTGTTCATTGTCTGGAATGCCGTTCGTTGTATTAACTCTTCAAACATCTGCTTCTGTTGCTTAAGCAATTTTTGTGCGAATTCAAGTGGCACTGACATCCTTTGATAAAGTGAAACAAATTGTTCCGCACCCCGTCGCCAATTGTTATATCGTTGAGTTGCTACTACTTGCCCAGCCGTGAGCCCGACAAAGCACAACTGTAACTGAACTCGTGTATTTAACGAACGAACTACAAAGTCAGCGAGCTAACGAACGTCCGACAGTCAGCCAAGCACAATTCAAACTCACGATCGATATTTCATTGGTGATTAATCGATATTTCGTTCACTACCTATACAACATGAGTTAAGGTAGATTCTACGCATGGAATGATATCTTCAGGTTTTGAAACCTTTGTACTTAGTGAGAAGTTTAAACATTTTTCCAACAATCTTGGTTCGGTCCGCGAGAGCGGCCTATCTGATAAGTTAATTACTTTAGAATATTTTTCAGTTCTGTTATCAAAAGAACTAGTGAAATGACATTTATCCTTAGATGTTGAAAGAGTGGTGAACTTAACTTGCTCCATCTGTGTGGCCAAGATCTCGGCGTGTTTTCCACAGATTTTGCAGAAATCAACATCAGATAACTCCGCTCGCAATTCGGACTTCAGTCATGTCCTTTTGTAACCATGGGGACCATGCTCGAACTGCATACTTCATTGTTGGTCAGATATAGGTGTTAATTATCCGTGAGAGTATCTGCTTCACGAAACTACCGAAGATCCTACTGAGTAATGCTAAGCTTTGGTAGGACATTTTGCATACCACAGAACACTGTAATGAAGACATGAAGTCACTGCTAATCCACACACCCAAATCTTTCTCTTCCGTAACCCATTAAAGTTGCTGAGATCCCAGAGAGTATGTGAATTCAGATGATTTACTGACGTTTAACATTTTACATTTTTGAATGTTGAATGGTATGCAGTTTCGCGAGGAGCACATATAAAGTGCTTCGAGATCTTTTTGTAGAATTTGGCAATCTTCCATGGTGCGTACGCTAGTCCAGACTTCGTGGTCATCCGCAAATAAGATAATTTGCTGCGTATGATTTCAGGTATATCTTTCGTGTAAGTAATTTTTGGAGAATATGTTGTTTATGTTTGTGATTACTCATCCGTGCCAAGCTCATAGAACGATTCACAAATTGGTCACGACGTTTCGGGTGGGGTTCGAACCCCCGACCATCACCATTGTATCCCCATGCCTTAACGACTGGGCTACCGTCCACCGTTTGACCGATCGCAATTAAGTGTTTATGAACTGTTCTCCAGACTGGCACCTTTGGATAGCTTTGTTTGCCCGACCAGTTCAGAAGGAGACAGCAACATCTGTTGTGGTCGCCCAACCGAACAGATCTCCGTGTCAGGTCTTCCCATCGGATACGGTGTAAGCTATCTTTCGTATAAACGAGGAATAGTATTGGCCCCAAGACTGAGCCACTTTCAACTTCTACTGGGCTGGATAGTGCCCCATCAAATCTAACCCTGATAACTCTACAATTCAAGTAATCCTGTATCCAGGCCTATAATCTGCCGCCCAGCCCGAGCTACACCAATTTTAGTAGCAGTCTGCTGTGGCTAACACGGTCAAAATCTTTACACATATTCAAGTAACAAACATAGATAGGGTATCCATTATCCATGGCTCAAATCCAGTTATCAAGAATTATGAGAAATTTGGTGAATCAGGAATATCTTAGCCTGAATCCGAGCTGTACGATGGAAAGAAGGTTAATTAGCTCCAAATGTTAATTCATAGATGACATGCGGGTAAAAAGCTATGCTTTACGAGACCCACAAAAATGTACATCGCGTCAGATGGTAAAAAATATCAAATTATTGTTAGAGATCAAAATATTCATTTGCATGCTTTTCCGTCATTCACACCCCACGACCGGTTTCGTGCTGTTTGCACTCATCAGGTAGGGACAGTAAAATCAGGATCCGCATGCGCTTGTTAGAGATCATTGTCAAACGTGAAAAACATACTTATTCATGTGGACATCTAGTGACATCTTGAAAACATCAATGGTCACAGATGGTACAACATGAGTAGGTAAACTGTTCCACAATTGCTGACTGTGAACGAAAAATACGTATTTGCGGTAGTTCAACCTGCTATGCTGTTGGTAAAGTTTAGATTGGGGACCACTCAGATGTATGTTATGGGAAAGATGGAACAAACGACTGCAAGGGTGATTTGTTTGATTAAGCATTGGCCAAATGAATATTAGTAAGTAAAGCGGAAACACCTGACTTTAACCTGGTCATACGGTTCACAATTTTATTAAATTTGTTTCCCAACAAAAGTTAGGATTCCAGGATTATGGTGTTCACCGCAGTATGTGGCTTCTCCACGCAGGTTATCACCTTTATCCATTTCCGTGTTCGACTCCGGATCACAAATTTAAATCACTTTATCACTTTTGTAAACATATTTTGAGTGAAGTTCTATTTTTGAGTTGATTTTCGATGACCAGCATTGTTGGACATCAGTGTTATTCGGTGACTTCTTGAAGCGCCATTGATAATTCAAGCGTATCGCAATTTCGTAATTTCGCTTCAGATATATAGACGAAAACAATGACTACATGATCACTCTTTCAAAGTGGTGCTTCATAGCGGATATCCTCGATGACATTTTCATCGCCCGTCAGAATAAGATCGAGTATGGACGGTGTGTTTGTGACTAAGAAGCGAGTGCTGCTTGATATGTGGTTAAATAAAGGAATTTCTTTGAACATTTTTTAAAATAGATCATCAAGAAAATTCACCGGTGGTATCTCGCTTTTTAGTAAACTCGGGAGATTAAAGTCACCCATGATCAGGACATTGTTTGATATCTGGAAACTACCAGCTGCTTTTTGTCGTGTAAACTAGCATCGTATGCAACGTCTGGTGACGATGGTCGGTAAATCACACCAACAACATAGTTTTCACCTGTTGCTAATTCAACTGAACACCGAAGTGTATCTTCCAATATGAAATCATTATCCATAATTTCTATAAACTTAAGGTGTTGATCCTAGCAAATAGCATCACAATTCAATTCAATTCAATTTTAATGGTATAAAACGCATATAGCTTCAGAAAAAACAACAGAATCATATGGGCACTACGAATAATATAACAAGCAAAATCGGGATTTGGTTGCTCACTGAGCAGTTCAAGAATCAGGTAAAAATCAAAAAAGCAGAAATTATTTTCGATTTGTGGGATGACATATATGGATGCATGGGGGCAAAATTAATAGTTTTCTTCGATGCACGGGTTAAGGGTCAACAATGCCTCAAGACTTCTCTTGAAAATCTGCTTATTTGGTGAGTTTACAACATAATCTTGTAGATTGTTCCAAGTAATACAAACTCGCACGGCAAAAAATGTCGTCTGCAGTTGAGTCTCGAGTGAGGGACAGTTAGAATATATGTGTGAAATCTTGTCTTATGCGAGCCTCGTAGATTAAGTAAGCATTGTAGCATGAAAACCAAAACCAAATCCCCCCGAAGACGAGGACGTGGATGCAGTGAATTGTTTGTTTTGAGAACCTATAGAAAAGTCTCTTTAGGAATGACAATTTCTGCGATGTTTTGCGATAGACGGAGTTGCAATGGCTCGACACCCCTAGGCTGTTGCTTATCAACACATCCAAGTCCTTTTGTTCCATGGTCCCCGATAGGCTGTGTGTACTAAGAAAATACTGGAACTCCACATATCTTCCTATGTTTACCATGTGACACATTTTGGAAATTGAAAAATAGGCGATTTTTACGGACCAAACCCGGAGGTTGCTCAGATCGTTCTGGAGCAGTTCACAGTCTTCCGGCTTATTTATCCTCGACCACACTTTTATGTCATCCGCGAACAGTACGATCTTACATTAGATAAGCGCCGGTATGTCATTGGCATGAAGTGCGAAGAGGATTTGTTCGAGGACGAATCTCTGAGGCACTCCACTTATCACGGCTATCGACTTTGAAAAGCACCGTCCACAGAGACTTGAACGAGCCGATCAGTCAGGTAATTTTGTAACCAGGCTAATAGTGTGCTAGTGATACCACAACGTTCCAGCTTCTACAAGACAATACTGTGGTTTAAACGGTCAAATGCTTCCGACATATCGACGTAACATAAAACTGTCAATTGCTGCGCGGTCGCATTTTTTTGCTTTGACACTTCTGGTCATATCTTCGCCGAATCTGCTCGGATTTATCCTATTCTGAGAATCCTGTGCTACCTTCGATCATATCTATCGAAAGTTATTTGTTTTGCTCTTGTCAACTGATTACCAGCAAAGTTTTCGTATCGGCGTAAATATCTCAGATTGCTCACGCGCGCAAACGTTTCCCACCGCTAACTATTCTACGGTTTTGGTATCATTGCACAGATCGGGTCGAGCTAAGCATTTTGATCTTTGTTTCTGTATTCTATCTTGTGTGGTTAATAAGTTATATTGGATTATTTGCTAAATGACGAAAATACGGGTTCCAAAGCAAGCACACCGACCTGTCGACCAAACGCCCACCACTCAGCCGAACAACCCACTTCGGGCTAGTAACATGTTTGACCGCATCACGAGATCCAACTTACGGACAAAACATCGGTTGATCAAGCTCTGACAGCGGCATAAAACCAACTTGACCTCAGTGCCAAGAAGCCTGGATCCGGCGAACGCAACAATGGTCACGGCCGGCCCAGCGGATAGGACGAATCTCGACACGCAGAATTGTCCCGAGGTCACGTGCAAAGCATGTGAACAACCGGTGAGTCCCATGGCGAGTAAAGTCACAACGTGTTTTCTGTTTATCATCATCATCATCATCATCATCATCATCATCATCATCATCATCATCATAAAGCACATGTCTAGAGCCAGACAAAATGCCAAGCAATATGAAGCAGGAAAAGCAGATAAACAAGCGCGTGGCAAAGGGAAAGCAGGCAAGCGGAATACGCAAAAGCAAATGCACAAAAAGCAGCTTGTTTTTGTAGTTTCACTGCATGCGATTTTTTGGTTTTTTGGTTTTCTTTTTCGTGTTTTTATGTAAAATAATACCGAATAAAAAATTATTGGTAAAATCCATATGAAAACATTAAATTAAAGATTAATTTTACTTTAATAGATATATATCATATAGTATTGTACAGTTATTTGCTTTTTGTACCATAATCTTGAATCTTAAATACTTTGCAAAATCCATGTAATGCTACGCAACGTTATGACCATTGTTTTTATTGAGAAACGAGGAAATTCTCCAATATGGAGTTACGCGCAAAATCCCAGGTATTTCAGAACCAACGAGGATTTGTCAATAAAAGCAGTACAATATTGAGGCAATCAAAATAACTGAAAAACATACCTCAATTATTGGGTTAACCGGGTTAGATCCAGGTCAATATCAATACAATATCGTGTACGTACCAAGTTACGGACATGAGTCAAAATCAAATCAAGTTCAAATGTCCGACCGTCCCACGCAATCGAGATTACGACAAATTGTGCGCAGTAAATCAAGGTCAAAATAAGCAAAAGGGTCCGTAAAGCAATGTGATAATGACAGGTCAGAAAAACAGTGTGGAAGGCGATATTGACGAAACAGAAAGAAGCAACACTGCCCTCCAAAGCCAGCATGGCTTTCGTTCCACGCGGACTTTCTGTTCCTTTCATCCTTCATCAGATCTGCACACTTGTCAATCGAAGGTATTTTGTCATTAACAAGATTTTGCTCCGTTGCACACACACGGGAACTCGAATCAGCATGAATACTGATCACGTCGAATGGCGACACTTCACAGTTTGATGTAGCACCACCGCAACCTTCCGGACTGTTCCGCCGATCACGTGAAATGGACATATCAGCATCTCGGCCAGGTCCCCCCGTCAAACCCGAAATCAAATACGTTAATTCGTGCAGAATAACTATCAACGCTCGAATTGGCTCGTTTTCGTTTTGTTTGCATACAAAGAGAAAATTGCTCAATCAACTATGCCTGAGACCAGATCTGGCAAGTCGTCTAACTGTTTGAATGACGTTACCCTGAACCCCGTTCCCATTCCTGAACTCCCTAGTACTGAATTTTCTAACTCGCATTTTCATGATCCTATGTGTTTTCCTATGCTCTCATCTCATTCCATTGAAAATTGTAATAATTTATCTGTCACTTCCTCTACCTTAATTTCTAACCAGCACCGTCTTTCTAGGTTAGATGACGCAGGTAGTGTAAGTTATAATGCGGTCAAATCGCGAAAAGATCAGCGTCGGCAGTTAGCTAAGGAAGTACAGGACGAAGAGTTAGCTATTGAAATGGAAGAGCTGGAGATCCGCAGGCGCAGTCTAGATGCTGAGCGTAAGATGATGCATGATTTCGTTTCATCCGACGAAGATGTTAAGTGTGATATTGGCCGAGACTCTTTTGTGATGCGTGAAGACAAAATCTGCCCCTTACGACAAACTATGGTTGGGAGTCCGGTTTCCGTTAGTTCGATGTTGCGTGAGGCTCCGATGAATGCAGCGGGCTCGAGGCGAAATTATGATACGCATGTTGACGGATTGCCTGAGATAGACATTGAATGGTTCGATGGCAATCCAACAGATTTCTGCAAATTTATCAAAGCCTTTGAACTGACTGTCGATGACCGCGTCACTAGCGAAAATCGCAAGTTGATGTACTTGCTACATTATTGCGTTGGCGATGCGAAGAGCGCAATTAAACATTGTATTTACCTCCCGGATAGCGAGGGATATTGCCAAGCGCGACGTATTTTAAAAATGGAATTTGGTCGCCCGCATGATATTGTTTAGTCTTTCTTGAAGCAAATTCTTAATGGAGACATAATCAACCAGAATGATATTAGTTCCCTGCAAAAATTGGCACGTCGAATACGAAATTGCGAGCTTGCTCTTGGACAGTTGAATCGCTTGAGCGAACTAAACAATACGACAAATTTAAAGTTAATTGTCGAGCGCTTACCCAAACATTTGCGTTACAAGTGGGCTGAGTGCGTGGATGAAATCATTCGATTTGACGGAGAGCCCACCTTTGGGGACTTAGTTCGTTTCTTGGAGAGACAAGTCTCAATGGCTACTAGCTGTTTCGGTGCTTTTGCTAGTGGGCGTGAAAGGAAAACTGGTTCTGCTAATTTTACCGTTTACCGTTACGGCGCATTGGTTATTGCATCAAGTGTCATTTATTCTAACGTTGCTAATCCATTAACTGGACACCCCTTACCTGAAATAATGTCGGATTTTATTCGATCTACGTTCGTTGGGGTAGAAGGTTACTGCGTGAGGCAACGCGTAATCAGCTGTCTTTCGATACTATCTTAAGTCGATTAAACTCTAGATCTATACCTCTTTATGTTTCGCAACCATTGTTAAATAGTGTGAGGATCGTATATAAAAATTCAAAGGACAGTTTCATACAAAAGTTGCTGAATACATTAAACGATAATAAGCACGATACATTAATACTATTCTCATTTAACGCTAACTTTTCAAGCTTCGCTGGAATATCTTCATCATTAGACACGTCCTTTACGTTAGATACTGATGAAACCATGGATTTATTTGCTCCAGAAAATGATGCAGAAGCAACATTCTCTCTATTACTAGAGTCATTTTTATCTTCAGCAAGACAACGTCCTTTGACTGGCTTACTCTTCCGCTTACTAATTTTATTGCTCATTAATGAGTCATATGATACCCTGGCTTTATTATGAATTATGGATGAGTCTTACTCAGATTCCCTGCTTTTAATAGAATCAGTAGCAGAACTGTATCTACCTATGTCATGAATCTACGTTATACTTTTGAACAATATTGATTATGTATACATTCCTCTTCGTAACTGTATAACTCCTCTCCATTTCAGCTGTCCTATTTTGATTCTAGACGAGTAAAGCGCTATATCTATCAATCGTTTCGTTCTACCTGACTGTTGTGATTCTATACCTGCGTTACAATTTACTCGTCTAGAATGGAAACTACGAAACAAGAAATCCTATTTCAGAAGGATTTAATACTAAAACTGCAACTATTCGACGCCGACCCGAATTCACCCGATGCTGATAAACGATGGCATCATTGGTTCAGAACTTTCAATACCTACTTGAAGTCCGTGAATTCTAGCTGCTTGGATAAGCTTGAAACGCTAGTACATTTTGTCAACCACTCTGTTTATGATTACATCGCTGATTGCATCGATTACGAAACAGCGGTAGACATTTTGAAGAAGATATATATCCGACCCAAAAGTATTGTTTTTGCCCGTCATCTTTTGACTACTTGTAAACAAGAAGCCGGTGAAGATGTTGATCAATTTCTTCAGAGATTGAAATCACTAGCTAAAGATTGCGAGTTCAAATCAGTTACCGCTTTAGAACATTGCAATGAATCAGTACGAGACGCTTTGATTTCCGGTCTGCAATCAAGCACAATTCGGGAGAAACTACTTGCACAGCATGATCTGAGCTTGGAAGAAGCTCATAAATGTGCTAGATCACTTGAGCTTGCTCATAAACAGTCTCAATCATACAATCCTACTCCAAACTTTAGTTGTACAACTTCCGATTCGAATTCTTCTGAATCAATTCGTAATGAACTTTCTGCTCCAACTATTCAAACTTGTTACTTTGTGGTAGAACTAGACATCCCCGTACAAAATGTCCAGCTAAAGAATCAATTTGTAATAATTGTGGCAAAATTGGCCATTTTCAACGTGTATGCAGATCGAAACAATCTACACAAATCTCAAACTGTACATTCAGTCCCTTACTTTCTACAACAATTTCAGCACCGTCATTGGTCTATTTGTCTCGCGCATCCGCGTTAATAACTGTTAACAAAGTCGGCCTCCATGCCCTATTTGACACCGGAAGTTCTTCCAGTTATATATCACAATCAGCTGTAAAAGCAAATGACTGGATCGTACATCCTGATAAATCTTCGGTTACCATGGCTTCTACGTCACTCTCATGTGAGACATGTGGTTTTTGTTACGTTGATATCCAGTACAACGGTACATCATACAACCGCTTCAGAATATCAGTGCTCCCTGGTCTTTGTACCGATGTCCTTCTCGGACATGATTTTTTGGGCCTGCATGACAAAATTGAAATTTCGTTTGGTGGCAAACAGGGTAAGCTCGCTCTATGCGTAGTGACACCGGCTCAACTGACATCATCCGCCTTGTTTTCAAATCTCGCACCTGACTGTAAACCGATCGCTACAAAGTCTCGACATCATACCCCAGATGATGAAGTTTTTATCGCCACTAAAATTAAACAATTACAAAAGATGGCGTCATCGAACCCTTCTAGGGTGAAGAAAGTTTACATTGGCGGTTTGCTGGATACCGTCACAAAAGATGATCTCATGCATGAGCTTTCAAAATACGGCGACGTTGACGACGTATGGATTGCTCGAAACCCTCCCGGTTTTGCATTTGCGCAATATGTAAAATCGACAGACGCGGAAAAAGCAGTACGAGCGTTAGACGGGCTTAACTTATGCGGCTCGCGAGTGCGTGTAGAATTTGCAAGGATGGATCGTTCTGGCAAAGGTTCAAGCTTTCGTGGTTCACGTTCAGTCGCTCGTGGTCCATCGCGTGGCTACGCTTCACCAAGACGAGGAGGAAGGTATTCGCCTCCATATGAAGGTTCTCGCTATCCTTACGATCAAGGAAATATGTTATACCCAGATATTGCGAATGCGATGGCTGCAGGATTTCCCTACGGTGCTTATCCGCCAGTAATGCCTTTCATACCACCGGAAGACATCCGTGGCTTCCCTGGATCTCGACGTCGTTCATCCATACTGTTTGCGTAACCGCGAAGCCTAACAATCACTGCTGGTTATATTTTCCTTCAGCCGGGGAGAATGTCATGAATCTACGTTATACTTTTGAACAATATTGATTATGTATACATTCTTCTTCGTAACTGTATAACTCCTCTCCCTTTCAGCTGTCCTATTCTGATTCTAGACGAGTAAAACGCTATATCTATCAATCGTTTCGTTCTACCTGACTGTTGTGATTCTATACCTGCGTTACAACCTATACTCGACTTCATGCTGGTTGATGATTTACAAGGCACAAGTGATGCGGCTGATAGTAAAACGCCTCCACTCGGTAGCACGCCAAAAAAGAGCAAAGCTGTGTCATCCGGACGCTGATTGAAAACTAGAAGGACGAAAATTGTTGCATTGCCATCGGACGTGCAAGTGGAATCTGCCTTCTCAGAAATTGCGGAACATGTGGCCACGTCTAATGAATTAGACCCTAATGCTAGCGCCACATATGCCTCTGTAGCCGCCATAAATACAGATGCCAATACTGCAATCTGGTCCAAAATTTCGAAAAGAGTCGACAAATTGGAATGGCGATTACCACAACTTTTTTCTAGAAATGTGGTGAAGGAGAGTAAGATCTCACTTCCGAGCAGTAAATCTAACAGGTCACCGGACGCACGCGAATGCTGCCTCATTATTGTGAATGCGCCGGGACCAGATGGAAAAAATCATCTGCTGCCAGAATCGAACAGGATAGCCAGTTTCTTCAATCAGTTTTCGGGAAAATGGTCGACCAAGGGGATGCTGGTATCACAATTGTATCAGCGTTCCGACTTGGATGCAGAAATCTGGAGTGTCAAAAGCCCAGGGTTCTGAAAACAGTACTGGCTTCCGACGATCAGGCCCAAAAGATCCTAAAGCGCCTTCATCGACTGAAGGGTCAACCGTATAAAATATTACGAAATTTGTCGCCTGACGATAGAATCAAGATGAAAATTGCTACGATGGAGCTTAAGATAAGATTATCGGAGGGTGAGAAGGACCTTCGTATTGTGAATTTTCGCGTAGTAAAGAGGCCATCCAAAGTTCGCTGGAGGCCCATACTGATCGACCATCCAACTGCTATCAAGTAAAGTATTTTGAAGTGCTCTGTTTCAACGCGCGGAGTTTGAGGAACAAATTTGACGGAGTAAGCCATCATTTCTTGGCACTACAGCCAGATATCGTTGGAATAACAGAAACCTGGCTGACACTCGACATTACTGATGCAGAGCTATTCATTCCGAATTACCGCCTACACAGAAGTGATCGAATTGGATCTCGACATGGTGGTGGGGTGGCCATATACGTCAAAGAACATTTATCCGTGGAGGTTGTTGATCGTTTCCGAGATGATGCTGGTTTTGCTGAAAGAATTTGGTGTCAGATCAAGTCCAGTAATGGATCAGCAATAATCGGTGTCATCTAGCGTTCACCTTGCGCTCGTATCATGGCATTATTTGACCAGCGCTGCCGCCATGGGACGAGGAACGATTGTATGATACTCGGTGACCTGAGTGCTCTGGATATCAACTGGTTGGACCTCGTTACAAATGGGGATGAGTACCAACGGGAGTTTCTAATTCTGATTCTGGATTTGAACCTCGTGCAGCACGTTCTCGTTTCTACTCGCTATGGAAATGACCAGACTCCGTCTACTCTTGATCTGGTCTTGTCACCCAGAGAGTCAGATGTGGTTGACTTATCCGTGGAACAGCCCATCGATACAAGCGACCAATATGCTATTAGGTTCAAATGGACTCAGGGTAAACCAGCCCAGCCGTCGCGGCTTCCACGGAGAAACTTCTGGAACATGGACTTGAAATTGTTGGTTGAACAAGCAGCCTCAATTGACTGGACGTTACCCGTTGATTCCACTGTTGATGACTGTTGAAAATGGTTTCTGAATAATATCCGGCGCCTAGAGGATGTTGCTCCATTAACCAGAGATCGTCCTGGCACCCGTGGCCCTCCTTGGTTTGATGGAGAACTTCGTACATGCCTGCGGCAAAGAAAGCATCTTTGGATTAATTTCAGAACGAGCCGATCGGACGCCCATCACGAAGAGTATCGGGCTGTACGGAATCTTTGCTCAAAATTGAAGGAGGATGAAAGAAATCGATTCGAGCTTCAATTAGCAAATTCTTCAAAATATAATCCTAAACAATTATTTGCGTACATTCGGCGACGGGTCAAATCATCTAACCCCGTACCTTCTCTCAAAAATTTGGAACGGGAGGTTATGGAGACTGACACGGGGAAAGCTGAGGTGTTTGCATCGCAATACCAATCAGTTTACGCAATTGAGCCTACGTTATCCTGCGAACAAATATCGTCGACGGAAGTAATGGCCAATGATGAGATTACGCCTGACATGGTGCGAATCCTCATCGAACATCTAAAGGTACAGACATCTCCAGGTCTTGATGGTTTTCACCCTGCCATATTAAAACCTTTATCAAGGATCATCAGTTCACCTTTAGCCGTTATATTGCAAATTTCAACCAATTCGGGACGTCTACCAGAGGATTGGAAAATGGGTATAGTAAAGCCGATGTTCAAAGGTGGGAGATTATCAGATCTTGTAAATTACCGTCTTGTTACAGTTACGTCTGTCGTAGGCAAATTGCTGGAACGGATTGTAAAGGATAAGATAGAACAGTATTTGCGCGAGACCCATCAATGCTCGAATGCCCAACACGGCTTCACGGAAGGCCGCTCATGTATTCCAATCTTCTGACCGCCCGAGAACATTGGTGCAGAAGCCTTGACACTGGCGTGTCAGTTGATGTAGTCTACATCGACTTCAGTAAAGCATCTGACCATGTTCCACATCAAAGGCTCCTTTGGAAACTAAGAATGACTGGTATAGAGGCTTCTTTGCTTGCTTGGATTGAGGATTTTCTTATCGGAAGGTGAAGCCTCGTTGAATTCAATGGGGCCAGATCTACATCCTTTATCCCAACTTCTGTTGTACCACAAGGATCCGTTCTGGGGCCAAACTTGTTCAAACTCTATGTGAGTGACCTTCCCGGTATTCTGAACAGTGGTTGTCTCTTATTTGCAGATGATCTGAAGGTGTGGGCTTCTGTCACGACTGCCGCTGACGCTTCCCACTTGCAAAATGATTTGAATGAGCTTCGGAATTGGACTGACAGATGGATGCTCCCGATTAATGAAAAGAAGTGTGCTATCATGCACATCGGGAGCAACAACATGCGACATGCATATCGTTTGGAGGGCCATGGTATCAGGATAGTTGATGTAGAGCGAGATTTGGGGGTGATGGTAACTTCATCCCTCAAAACTGCGGAGGATACTGCCAGAAAGGTCGGTTCTGCCAGCCGCATGTGGTGGGCATTGAGACGATCCTTCTTAGAGATAAATCCCAAAGTTTTTCAAGTTCTGTATAGCTCTCACGTCAGACCAATATTAGAATTTGGGCTTCCGGTGAACTATCCGTTAACCAAAGGGGAGAAGATCGTCTGGAGAAAGTCCAAAGGAGGGCTACCAAGTGCGTGAGGGGTATGTTTCGTATTCCCTATGACGACCGATTGCGGGAACTCAAACTTTTCCCACTGGAATATCGAAGAATGCGATATGATTTGCTGGTCACGCGGAGAATCCTGCTTGGATATTACGGAACGGAACTTCAACAATTCTTTTGGTATCCACGGACTCCAGAACTAGAGGTCATTTGCTAAAGTTGCGGAAGCGCCGAACGGAACACCTGAAGCCATTGTTTACTCCGTCGACCAGAGTGGTCAATATTTGGAATGCACTCTCCGCTGATGCAGCCGGGGCAGTCATCGAAGAGCAGTTTAAACGCATATTGGACGGTGAACTTCCCGTTATCCTGCGCGATTCGCCTACTTTTTCAGCTCAGTAACTCCGCGTGATGAATCTACGCTGAGATAGCAGAGACCTGGGAGGTGAAGCGGCTTTAACGGACTGTAGTCCTTCTGCCGTCTATTCAGAAGAAGAAGAAGAAGAAGAATTAATATTTTGATTTGGGAGCACAGGGTATACGCTGGTATTAAATGACCGACTAAAATAGTTCGGAAAAAGCTTACTTATTGCTGAAGAGTCTGATGTTGAGGATTCCCTATCATTATCGTTGAACACAAGTGTAGAAATTTCATGTTTACTTAGATTATATCGAGATCTCGTTAGACTGTTCAAAGACTTGGTCTTCGAAGCACTTTTCAGGGCCATTATTTCTTGATTCTCCATGAATTGTAATTTGATTGTTGTAAAGGAGCTAAGAAGTTCTTCGAGACGTAAAAATGAATAAAAGTCTGGTGTGTGGTTGACAAAAGCAGAAAGACGGGCTATCTTTTCTTCAAGAAGTTTTATTTTATCAAGTTTAATAGGTTTAGCATTTCGATGAGTTGATGCATCAAAATTCGATTCAATTCAATTTTAATGGTCCAAAACACATATAGCTTTACAAAAAACTACAGAATCATATGAACACTACGAATAATATAACAAGCAAAATAGGGATTCGGTTGCTTACTGAGCACTTCAAGAATCAGGTAAAAATCAAAAGGGCAGAAATTGTTTTCGATTTGTGGGATGACATATATGGATGCATGGGGGCACGATTAATAGTTTTCTTCGATGCACGGGTTAAGGGTCAACAATGCCTCAAGACGTCTCTTGAAAATCTGCTTATTTCGTGAGTTTACAACAAAATCTTGTAGATTGTTTCAAGTAATACCAACTCGCACGGCAAAAAATGTCGTCTGCATATGAGTCTCGAGTGAGGGACAGTTCGAATATATGTGTGAAATCTTGTCTTATGCGAGCCTCGTAGATTAAATAAGCATTGTAGCATGAAAACCAAAACCAAATCCTCCCAGAGACGAAGACGTGGATGCAGGAAATTGTCTGTTTTGAGAACCTATAGAAAAGTCTCTTTAGAAATGACAATTTCTGTGATGGTTTGCGAAAAACGGAGTTGCAATAGCTCTACATCCCTAGGCTGTAGCTTATCAACACATCCAAAACCTTTTGTTCCGTGGTTCCCGAGAGGCTGTGTGTACTAAGAAAATACTGGAACTCCACATATTTTTCTAAGTCTAACATGTGACACATTTTGGAAATTGAAAAATAGGCGATTTTACAGACCAAACCCGGAGGTTGCTCAGATCGTTCTGGAGCAGTTCACAGTCTTCCGGCTTATTTATCCTCGACCACACTTTTATGACATCCGCGAACAGTACGATCTTACATTAGATGAGCGCCGGTATGTCATTGGCATAAAGCGCGAAGAGGATTGGTTCGAGGACGAATCTCTGAGGCAGTCCTTTTATCACGGCCACCGACTTCGGAAAGCACCGTCCACAGAGACTTGAACGAGCCGATCAGTCAGGTAATTTTGTAACCAGGCTAATAGTGTGCTAGTGATACCACAACGTTCCAGCTTCTACAAGACAATACTGTGGTTTGAACGGTCAAATGCTTTCGACATATCGACGTAACATAAAACTGTCAATTGCTGCGCGGTCGCATTGTTTTGCTCTGACACTTCTGGTCATATCTTCGCCGAATCTGCTCGGATTTATCCTATTCCAAGAATTCTGTGCTACCTTCGATCATATCTATCGGAATTTATTCGTTTTGCTCTTGTCAACTGATTAACAGCAAAGATGTCGTATCGGCGTAAATATCTCAGATTGCTCACGCGCGCAAACGTTTCCCACAGCTACCTATTCTACGGTTTTGCTATCATTGCACAGATCGGGTCGAGCTAAGCATTTTGATACTTGTTTCTGTATTCTACCTTGTGTGGTTAATGACTTATATTGGATTATTTGCTAACTGACGAAAACACGAGTTCAAAAGCAATCACACCGACCTGTCG
Organism: Atriophallophorus winterbourni; assembly: GCA_013407085.1. NCBI lineage: Eukaryota > Metazoa > Platyhelminthes > Trematoda > Plagiorchiida > Microphallidae > Atriophallophorus > Atriophallophorus winterbourni. Next base: position 107,527 of record JACCGJ010003216.1, read on the forward strand.
ACCAAACGACCACCACTCAGCCGAACAACCCACTTCGGGCTAGTAACATGTTTGACCACATCACGAGATCCAACATATGGACAAAAAATCGGTTGATCAAGCTGTGACAGCGGTATAAAACCAACTTGACCTCAGTGCCAAGGGGCCTGGATATGGCGAACGCAACAATGGTCACGGCCGGCCCAGCGGATAGGACGAATATCGACACGCAGAATTGTCCCGAGGTCACGTGCAAAGCATGTGAACAACCGGTGAGTCCCATGGCGAGTAAAGTCACAACGTGTTTTCTGTTTATCATCATCATCATCATCATCATCATCATCATCATAAAGCACAAGTCTGAAGCCAGACAAAATGCCAAGCAATATGAAGCAGGAAAAGCAGATGAGCCAGCGCGTGGAAAAGGGAAAGCAGGCAAGCGGAATACGCAAAAGCAAATGTACAAAAAAACAGCTTGTGTTTGTAGTTTCACTGCATGCGATTTTTTTTTGTTTTTATGTAAAATAGTACGGAATAAAAAATTATGTGTAAAATCAATATGCAAACATTAAATTAAAGATTAATTTAACTTTAATAGATATATATATATCATATAGTATTGTACAGTTATTTGCTTTTTGTACCATAATCTTTAATCTTAAATACTTTGCAGAATCCATGTAATGCTACGTAACGGTAAGACTATTGTTTCTTATTGAGAAACAAGGAAATTCCCCAATATGGAGTTACGCGCAAAATCCGAGGTATTTCAGAACCAACGAGGATTTGTCAATAATAGCGGTACAATATTGAGCCAATCAAAATAACTGAAAAACATACCTCAATTATTGGGTTAACCGGGTTAGATCCGGGTCAATGTCAAAACAATATCGTGTACGCACCAAGTTACGTACACGAGTCAAAATCAAATTAAGTTCAAATGTCCGACCGTCCCACGCAATCGAGTTTACGACAAATTGTGCGCAGTAAATCAATGTCAAAATAAGCAAAAGGGTCCGTAAAGCAATAGGATAATGACAGGTCAGAAAGACAGTGTGGAAGGCGATATTGACGGAACAGAAAGAAGCAACACCGCCCCACCAAAGCCAGCATGGCTTTCGTTCAACGCGGACTTTCTGTTCCTTTCATCCTTCATCAGATCTGCACACTTGTCAATCGAAGGTATTTTGTCATTAACAAGATTTTGCTCCGATGCACACACACGGGAACTCGAATCAGCATAAATACTGATCACGTCGACTGGTGACACTTCATAGTTTGATGTAGCACCACCACCACCTTCCGGACTGTTCCGCCGATCACGTGAAATGGACATATCAGCATCCCGGCCAGGTCCCCCGTCAAACCCAAAATCAAATACGTTCTTTCGTGGAGAATAACTATCAACGCTCGAATTGGCTCGTTTTCGCTTTGTTTGCATACGTGGAGTATATTGCTCAATCAACTATGCCTGAGACCAGATCTGGCAAGTCGTCTAACTGTTTGAATGACGTTACACTGAACCCCGTTTCCATTCCTCAACTCCCTAGTACTGAATTTTCTAACTCGCATTTTCATGATTCTATGTGTTTTCCTATGATCTCATCTCATTCCATTGAAAATTGTAATAATTTATCTGTCACTCCCGCTACCTTAATTTCTAACCAGCATCGTCCTCCTAGGTTAGATGACGCAGGTAGTGTAAGTTCTAATACAGTCAAATCGCGAAAAGATCAGCGTCGGCAGTTAGCTAAGGAAGTACACGACGAAGTGTTAGCTATTCAAATGAAAGAGCTGGAGATCCGCAGGCGCAGTCTAGATGCTAAGCGTAAGATGATGCATGATTTCGATTCATCCGACGAAGATGTTGAGTGTGATATCGGCCGAGACACTTTTGTGATGCGTTAAGACAAAATCAGCCCCTTACGACAAACTATGGTTTGGAGTCCGGTTTCCGTTAGTTCGATGTTGCGTGAGGCTCCGATGAATGCAACGTGCTCGAGGCGAAATTATGATACGCATGTTGACGGATTGGATAAGATAGGCATTGAAAGGTTCGATGGCAATCCAACAGATTTCTGCAAATTTATCAAAGCCTTTGAACTGACTGTCGATGAACGCGTCACTAGCGAAAATCGCAAGTTGATGTACTTGCTACATTATTGCATTGGCGATGCGAAGAGCGCAATTTAACATTGTATTTACCTCCCGGATAGCGAGGGATATTGCCAAGCGCGACGTATTTTAAAAATGGAATTTGGTCGCCCGCATGATATTGTTCAGTCTTTCGTGAAGGAAATTCTTAATGGAGACATAATCAACCAGAATGATATTAGTTCCCTGCAAAAATTGGCACGACGAATGCGAAATTGCGAGCTCGCTCTTGGACAGTTGAATCGCTTGAGCGAACTAAACAATACGACAAATTTGAAGTTAATTTTCGAGCGCTTACCCAAACATTTGCGTTACAAGTGGGCTGAGTGCGTGGATGAAATCATTCGATTTGACGGAGAGCCCACCTTTGGGGACTTAGTTCGTTTCTTGGAGAGACAAGTCTCAATGGCTACTAGCTGTTTCGGTGCTTTTGCTAGTGGGCGTGAAAGGAAAACTGGTTCTGCTAATTTTACCGTTTACCGTTACGGCGCATTGGTTATTGCATCAAGTGTCATTTATTCTAACGTTGCTAATCCATTAACTGGACACCCCTTACCTGAAATAATGTCGGATTTTATTCGATCTACGTTCGTTGGGGTAGAAGGTTACTGCGTGAGGCAACGCGTAATCAGCTGTCTTTCGATACTATCTTAAGTCGATTAAACTCTAGATCTATACCTCTTTATGTTTCGCAACCATTGTTAAATAGTGTGAGGATCGTATATAAAAATTCAAAGGACAGTTTCATACAAAAGTTGCTGAATACATTAAACGATAATAAGCACGATACATTAATACTATTCTCATTTAACGCTAACTTTTCAAGCTTCGCTGGAATATCTTCATCATTAGACACGTCCTTTACGTTAGATACTGATGAAACCATGGATTTATTTGCTCCAGAAAATGATGCAGAAGCAACATTCTCTCTATTACTAGAGTCATTTTTATCTTCAGCAAGACAACGTCCTTTGACTGGCTTACTCTTCCGCTTACTAATTTTATTGCTCATTAATGAGTCATATGATACCCTGGCTTTATTATGAATTATGGATGAGTCTAACTCAGATTCCCAGCTTTTAATTGAATCAGTAGCAGATCTGTAATAAAATGGAGTGAGTTAGAACAGTAAGCCAGTCAAAGGGCGCTCTTTTGCTGAAGATAAAAATGACTCTAGTAATAAAGAGAATGTTGCTTCTGCATCATTTTTTGGAGTAAATAAATCCATGGTTTCATCAGTATCTAACGTAAAGGACGTGTCTAATGATGAAGCTATTCCAGCGAAGCTTGAAAAGTTAGCGTTAAATGAGAATAGTATTAATGTATCGTGCTTATTATCGTTTAATGTATTCAGCAACTTTTGTATGAAACTGTCCTTTGAATTTTCATATACGATCATCACTCTATTTAACAATGGTTGCGAAACATAAAGAGGTATAGATCTAGAGTTTAATCGACTTAAGATAGTATCGAAAGACAGCTGATTTCGCGTTGCCTCACGCAGTAACCTTCTACCCCCAACGAACGTAGATCGAATAAAATCCGACATTATTTCAGGTAAGGGGTGTCCAGTTAATGGATTAGCAACGTTAGAATGAATGACACTTGATGCAATAACCAATGCGCCGTAACGGTAAACGGTAAAATTAGCAAAACCAGTTTTCGTTTCACGCCCACTAGCTAAAGCACCGAAACAGCTAGTAGCCATTGAGACTTGTCTATCCAATCTTTTGACCGCCCGAGAACATTGGTGCAGAAGCCTTGACGCTGGTGTGTCAGATGATGTAGTCTTCATTGACTTTAGTAATGCATTCGACCGTGTTTCACATCAGAGGCTTCTTTGGAAACTAAGAATGTCTGGTAATGAGGCTTCTTTGCTTGCTTGGATTGAGGATTTTCTTATCGGAAGGCGAAGCCTCGTTGAAGTCTATGTGGCCAGATCTGCATCCTTTATCCCCACTTCTGGTGTACCGCAAGGATCCGTTCTGGGGCCAACCTTGTTCAAACTCTATGTGTGGGACCTTCCCGGTATTCTAAACAGTGGTTGGCTCTTATTTGCTGATGAACTGAAGGTGTGGGCTTCTGTCACGACTGCTGCCGACGCTTCCCACCTGCAAAATGATTTGAATGAACTTCGGAATTGGACTGACGGATGGATGCTCCCGATTAATGAAAAGAAGTGTGCTATCATACACATCGGGAGCAACAACATGCGACATGCATATCATTTGGAGGGCCATGGTCTCAGGATAGTTGATGTAGAGCGAGATTTGGGGGTGATGGTAACTTCATCCCTCAAAACAGCGGAGGATACTGCCAGAAAGGTCGGTTCTGCCAGCCGCTTGTGGTGGGCATTGAGACGATCCTTCTTAGAGATAAATCCCAAAATCTTTCAAGTTCTGTATAGCTCTCACGTCAAACCAATATTAGAATTTGGGCTTCCGGTGAACTATCCGTTAACTAAAGGGGAGAAGAATCGACTGGAGAAAGTCCAAAGGAGGGTTACCAAGTGCGTGAGGGGTATGTTTCGTATTCCCAATGACGACAGATTGCGGGAACTCAAACTTTTCCCACTGGAATATCGAAGAATGCGATATGATTTGCTGGTCACGCGGAGAATCCTGCTTGGATATTACGGAACGGAACTTCAACAATTATTTTCGGTATCCACGGACTCCAGAACTAGAGGTCATTCACTGAATTTGCAGAAGCGCCGAACGGAACACCTAAAGTCATCGTTTACTATGTCGACCAGAGTGGTCAATATTTGGAATGCACAATCCGCTGATGCAATCGGGGCAGTCATCGAATAGCAGTTTAAAAGCATATTAGACGGTGAACTTCCCGCTATCCTGCGCGATTCGCCTACTCTTCCAGCTCAGTAACTCCTCGTGAGGAATCTACGCTGAGATAGCAGAGACCCGGGAGGTGAAGCGGCTTTCACGGACTGTAGTCCTCCTGCCGTCTATTCAGAAGAAGAAGAAGATATTGAGGCAATCAAAATAACTGAAAAACATACCATTATTATTGGGTTAACCGGGTTAGATCCGGGTCAATGTCAAAACAATATCGTGTACGTACCAAGTTACGTACACGAGTCAAAATCAAATCAAGTTCAAATGCCCGACCGTCCCACGCAATCGAGTTTACGACAAATTGTGCGCAGTAAATCAAGGTCAACATAAGCAAAAGGGTCCGTAAAGCAATAGGATAATGACAGGTCAGAAAAACTGTGTGGAAGGCGATATTGACGGAACAGAAAGAAGCAACAATGACAATGATTTTACCTTGTACGCAATTTGACTTCAACTGCATCGCATCATTTAATTTTCATCCCTCGTGCTGTTCTACAAAAATTATTCACGTGTGACCAACCGTGAAAAATAAGTCATAATTAAGGGATGTATTTAAAGCAGGTAATACTGAGCAGAATATTTCCCCAACATCCGTTTTACAGATTTATTTATGAAATCACAAGCATGAATACAGACAATGTACCGCAAACTATTTGAAAGTGAATGAACTATGATACAGTCAAGTTGGTCAGGCATAGAAACATATATTAGTTGAGAAAATGTCTTAGTGAATCCAGCTACTTTTTGCATGCAGTTCACTGACTTAGTTAAATCAGGAGTGAATGCTAATCGTCACATCAAATGTAATATACCCGGTACAGCTTTAGCTATTATTGAGTATGCTTACACTTTAATTAAAAAAAAGAGTGTCATCATCACCATATATTGATCGACCGACTAACCATTACATGACTTTAGTAAAAGAATGTTAACAAATTCCTTAATAACTTCACTTCAGATACCAATAGCACTTACCTCTAATCACCAATTACGGTTGAATATGCTTGAACTAATAATCGTTGCAAAATATCAAGTATTCCCAAGGTAAACTTTATTACACGGCAGTATAGTATGAACAGAGATTGATATTACGTTATTTGACTGGATATCCTGAGCTCGGAGTGTAAACGAATAAGTGCAATACGCATCTTTCACTCTTTCACGGTAAGTAAGACGCACTACAGCGAGAACATCATTTTCTTATATACACGACGTTCCATCACCTAGACGCACATCACCAGTTTCGGGTTGTTTGCACTCATTAGGTAGGCGAGAAAGATCGGGTTCCAGGGGCTTTGAAAAATCGCTAAATTTCAAATCAAAACTTCATTGTTGTAGACCATGTTTAATGAGATTGATGCAACCAATAGCTTAGATCAGTTGAACACAAAAGGCACGTTCGTGTGCGAAGGAGTATATGACCTTGAAATTTATTTTAATTAAAATTAAAATTAAATAAACGCCTACTCACGATAAGTGGGGTGGAGATATTGGGTGACGTTATGAAGTTATAAACATAAAAAGATTAAGAGGTTTAAATAAGAGTCAAATGATGCTAACTGTCATAAAGTTACTAATGGTTACTTATGAATAGTATCAGATACATGAGATTTTGTAATTTGAAGCACTACAGCTCTCACGGATGAAAACTTCGGCGCGCGAAAGTTTCTTTACTACTTGCTTGGTTATTCGAATTCACTCTCGATTGTTCTCCAGAATGTACGATCTTCTCGCGAAATTATAAAAATTATCACTCGCACGTTCAATTACTAAACTTCACCAAATAACATTGGCGTCGGGTTTTGTGGACAGAAAAAGAAATCTGTTCGTGTGTTAACGGAGCGCCAACCAACATGCATCGAAATTAGCATAATAATCAGATATTAATAATTAATTAATAATTAGGACCCTCCTAACGAATCAAACAAGCCCGAGTACCTGATCGACCAAAGTTAGCAACGCAGGAAAAATTGATTTTGGATGAGTCATGTTGTAACTCCGGCAACAAACCCCATGTTCATTACAATTCAAATCCAAATTGTCTGACTCGCCCATGAAAACCAACATCCGTCATTCCCACTATGCCCCTTCCCACGATTATTGTGTACACTCAGATGTTCGCTCTGTGGTTATCATATAAATACAAACCATTTTTCACGGTCTAAATACACACACTGTGTGCTTGGACTTCGGACTCCCGATCAACGCTCCATTCAGTTCTTGTTCTGCTTTCCTGGCTGTTGGGTTAGGAACAACGCATAGATCGATAGAACGCAACGACAGTCTTTGCTGCAATATCCACGACACAACTCGTTCGTATTTTACCGCTTGGATCGCGTCACTCCGATCCAACGCATTCACTCCACCAGTAGCTACTGATCGATAAACAACTGCACCGTCAAGTGCACTGATTCATCACTCGTTGGATTGTAACAATGACGCGAAGGATGACCTCGATGACCCAGATAAAGAAGGTAGCACGTGATGCGTGTGAAATGTGTAACAAAGGGGTAAGCGCCAAATCCAACGTAGTTAAATGTTTTGGCTGTTTGGGTAAAATACATACTAAATGTGATAAAGCCCTAACGAAAGAAGCGATATCTTTTATTAACAACGTTGATTTACCCGGTGTTTGCTACGTATGTTGTGCATGTCAAAGTAAACAGCCTAGCGTTACGACTACAAATCCTCCCCATGAGGCAAAGCTGGAATCTCGAATATAGATTTTGGAAAATTACTATCGAAAAGTTGAGGAAACATTTAAACCGCTTTTGGTAGATACACATGCCAACGCAATTCGACCCGAAATAATCGTTGCTCAAGACAAAAAAGAAAAGGAAATTACACCAATAACTGCTCCCTTAACTGAATGTGTTGATAGCTCATCCGAAGGCAATAAAGATGGATCTACTGTACCCTGTTTACCTAGGTCCTCATCTGGTAAAATTGTGAACACTTTGTCCAGGACTCCCCGTCGTCTAGTTGCTTGATCCAAGCCTCCCAAAAAAGCAATGTTACCGCTCATTCTACTAAGGCAGATATCGCTCTCAGTGTAATCTGCACAAATATCCCGTAATCGACAGATTCATTTTTTTAGGAATGGAAACACATGAGCTCAATGAACGGACTAAGCTCTGTACACACATGGGCTTGAAAGCTTTGGTACCTACATCGATGACGCGCTTAACCCGGCATAAAGACTTCCCTCACGTAGACCGGCCGCGCCTATTGAGAGTGACATTGCGAAATAAATCAGAAATGGAAGAAGTCATCCTCAATGCGTATCTACTCAGTGCTTGTCCCGGTTTGACCTGCCGAGTACAAGCCGACATACCTTGTTGAGAAAGGAAAGGTCAATCCACTTGTCGAGACCACTCTACTTCACGTAGTTTAATATTCCTCGGTGTCCCTGAAAATGTTGATGTAGTATCAGCATCGGAATCAAAGCAACATGAGCTGAAGCAATGGTTATACATTGCCTATGCTATTGGATCTCGTGATTCCATTGTCAGAGACACTTTTAGAATACCTAGATCCTCTAACCACAAAGGCAATGGGCCCAGTCCT